>NJDC01000438.1:0-35389 GCA_002245475.1 Calephelis virginiensis
ATACCAAAAGCAAGTAAACATTCATTAGGCTCGGATTCGATTCCCAACAAGGGCAGTGTGTCGTTACCATACATGTATGTATTTCTTTTGTTTGTACTTACATTTATTTTAGATATTTATTTATATTTATGGAAGAGCCATAACATAGTTAATAAGTTTACTATTTGCGAAAGAGTGTAAGTTTGTATGCCCTTTCCGTTTTAACAAATGTTAGCACTAATTATCAGATAAAGATTTGACCTTGAAGGATTTTTTATCGTAATGTGTTTGTGAGTACGATATGGGAGAGGTAAATAGAAATAGGTGCATAGGCAAGCCCAAGAGTCAATAACTAGTATTATAATTTAATATCCTATCAATTTGTGTTTTTTTTTCCTCAAAACTCGGATACTATAAAATATATTAAACCGTAGGTCATTAAAAATCTAAACAATTAACAAATTATATGTATTTAATGGAAAACAATTTTCAAAATCGTTTTATTAATTACTAACTAACAATTCTTTACACTTTTTTAACAATAGTGTAGTTTTGGTTATACATTACATTAATTAAAAAATACTTAAAGTTGAAAGATAGTGTTAAAATGTATGAATGAGAGTATGATTAAGCTATTTACTGTTGTATGGACATTGTACTATTTTTATTTTAAACATAACAGTGCGTTTCTATCAACAGTCAACACCGGAGGTCGGTAGGCGAATAACCTCATGACGTAGCGTATGACGTCATGCGTCGGAGGCTCGTCTCGTAGTACTGAGTGACCTATTTCGCCTGTGCACACGTAGACCGTGTGGCCTAATGGATAAGGCGTCGGACTTCGGATCCGAAGATTGCAGGTTCGAGTCCTGTCACGGTCGATTAGCATTTTTAGTTAATTTTTTTCATTTTATAGAAAAAAGTTCAAGTAACAAATAAAAATATAATCACGCAATATAAAAAAATATATATAAACTGCAAAGTACATCTCATGAAAACTGGTTCCGTCTGCATTTTTTTATGCGAATATAGATTTTGACAATTTGAAAATATGTCATTAATGTTTCAAATTTAATAGCGTGATACATACATAAGTACATTCATATCTTCATGCCCAGGCCCGTATGCAGTGGGCAGAGAGTATCGAGTGCCAAATCTTAAGATCCTTGTAGACCTTCATGGCTTTCTCGGAGTTAATTACTTTTTCATTCAAAACAATAGGAATGCAGAGGTACAACCGGGTCACCTAAGATTAGCCAAATGTACTTAGTCCTACAATGAGTAAGCTTATCTCCAACCAGACACTTATTCAAGCCTTAATTTAATTAGAAAAAGAAAAAAAACACAATTTTGAATTAGCCGTTCCGGAAATCAAACCCAAAATGTCATGTAGTATTTTATATAACCGTATTTATTTGTTAACAGTCGAACAGTCGACAGTTCGATTCCCGATGTATGCAATTCGTAAGATTTAGACCGTCATCATCATTTTAGAATTTTATTATTTTTTTATTCCAGAGGTTACAAATTCGACTGCATGTTTTTTGTATGTTTGTTACGCGATTACTTGGCTAATACCGAACCTATATTTAGGTTTATTTTTTGAAGAGGTACCTAGGTAAATATTCCGAGGTGGTCCCATATTTCCTTACTGCCTATACCCGCTGCCGCCGTATGTTACCACCTTACCTATACCTGCTGCCATAATGACAGTGACATGTTCCGTTCCGGAGGGTAGGGTAGTGGGTAGACTTGCATAAATGGCCTAGCATCTTGGCCTCAAGATAGCTACTTTCATACATGTATGGAGTCTATAGGCCACGGCTATCTCTTTGTAAGAGATTTGTAGGATAGCCGTGTGCTTGTTCGCAATCTTATCAGAAAAATGAAATATTTTATCGTGATTCATCATTCAGCTAGTGGTTATAGTAAAACCAAAAACAGTGTAATATAGTTAGTTAATTTGCCCCTTTCTGGGACCGGCTACGGCGACTGCCATTTCTTTGATATTAATTAAGCCTTTATTTTAGTCAATAGTCACTAATTACAAAGTCATGTCAAGGTCTTAAGTAAAGCGATGGCTTCGTTACTCAAGCTTGTTTGAAGCTCAATATTTGGCGGCACCGAGGAACTTCACGATACGCTAATTTCTTCATAATTATTTGATTTGCGCACTTTCTCTGAACAAAATTAAAGTAATTCCGACCTAAATTAACTAATTTTACTCATAATTTACACCAATTTCAATAATTACAAAAAAAATACGAACGTCTTCATTCACGATGGCGTCAAAACTCCTAATGTAATATAATTAACTTATCTATAGTAAATTAAATTAAATTATGTATCTCTGGACAAGTCACACAAATTGAATCTTACACTAAAGTAAGCCATTTATATGCTTGTTTTATAGGTGTTAGTCAACGATTCTAATACATAGAAATATTTTAATAGATACCAGAACAAATTTAATAAACACCGATACCCGGAAATGCAGACATCTAAATGTTCATCACACAAATGACTGCCCCTGTCGGGAATCGAACCCGAGCCTTGCCGTTGGTCGATGTAGTTAGCCGTGTACGCTAGCCACTCGACCGTGAATGACATCATTGTCAAAGACAAAACATAGACGAAAATTTATGCATACTACTACAAAGAAACCACGTCTCCATGTTTAGAGCTCAACTCAAATGGCTTCCTATACGACTCCGCAGAAATTTTCATATTCTATCTCTCCTATATAATATTCTGTACAACCCGTCAGCTCCCTCATACCTGCGGGAGCGTTTTAGCTTTCTGCACTCTACTGATTCCCCTTGTCGCTCCAACCGTAGCTCTGTACTTCGTGTTCCCGCTTCGCACTCTAGTTATTATTCTAAATCTTTTACTTTCCAATCAATCAAATTGTGGAATTCCCTTCCTACCATGATTCGTGACAGCCCTTCTTTACCTACTTTTAAGAAAAGATTGAAGGAACATTACTTATCGTTGACACAATAACATACTCATATATTATCCCAATAAGATATTTTAATAATTATAATTGTACCTGTTTTTTTACACACTTTTTTTAGTATATTTTATTCTAAGTATAGCTATATTTAATTGTTTTGTACACGATGCCTTCCATTTTATTTTCACAGCTTAATTTTTTTTGGGTAGGCTGGAAGAAATTTCTTTAGTTAGAGATAAGCTCGCCTTTTGTGCATTTTTAACTTCTCGTGTATTTTAATTTTTGTGTGCAATAAAGTGTTAAATAAATAAATAAATAAATAAAAGAAATGAAATCGGAATGTCTGTTTGTAGTATTAAAATAATCGCTTTTTCTGCATGCATATTATGAATGTATACACGGTAGGTACAAATACCAAAATACATTTTTAATAGTTTTTATGTTTTTTTTTTAAACTAATCTCTGAAATGCCTTGACCGATGTTAACGGAACTTAAACTAACTGGAGTAACTTAGCCTGATTTTATCTTAGCAAAAAAATGCACCCAATTTTTTTTTAAATTCTACGTGGACGAAGTAGGCATTGCCAGTTAAGAATACATCAAAACTACTATGTTATTAAATGTATGTATCTCGGAATCATAAACTATCTTTCGAATAAATAATTAAAAAGTGACGTGTAAATACAATACATACCATTATGTTTCACCGTTTCTTCTCCTGACTGGCTCGGGTTGGAAACAGTGGTAGTGTACGGTAGATAGGACTAAAATGAATCTACCTTTAAATTTATTTATAACAAATCATGAAACTTACTAAGCATATAAATAAATAAAATGTCTATTAAAAATATAAAAAGTGTTGTGATTTAAATGTTAAAATGTATAATATTTATATTTAAAACTTAATTAAATATTTGCACACCATAATATGGTAGAATATGTTGTATACTTAAATATCTTTGTGACAACTTTTTAACACACATGTTCCGCAAATAAATAATTTTCATTTTTCATTTTCATAAAAACCTTTCTCTTGAAATATTGTATCTATTAAAAAACGCATTAAAATCCGTTGCATAGTGTTAAAGATTTAATTATACTTAAGGGGGCGTCCATAAAATACGTGAGGTGTTTTTTTAAATGTTCTGCCCCTCCTCCCCCTTATGGAGAGATGTCGTGAGATTTTATTCAACCCCCTCCCCATTTCCCAATCTCACGTGAGATTATTCAAAATGTGGATTGTGAAGTGGCGTAAAACAAACGACGGACTGTACTGTAAATTCAGATACAATTGAGCTATTTGGTATAAAACAAATATGGTGGATTGACAGTTACTAGATGTATAACGTTAAAAAGTGCGAATGATATTATTTTCTATCGAACGAATTAGGGAATGATGCTGGTCCTATTAAGTTATGCTCAAGAATAAATTTTAAGAATGTACAATCTGGATTTAATGGACCAAAATATATTTTTTTGTTTCAACCAAAAAAATTGCGTGACAGTTTCTATACTTCTTATCGGTGCTTGGTGGAATTCCAATCTTGATACAATTTATTCACAAACACTTGTACTTTCCACAATATATTTTTATTTTTTATTTTTATACGTTAGCCAACCGGTTTCACTATACAATCATCATCAGGTATCAGGTATCCCCTTAACCATATCACGTAATTTATGGACGCCCCCTAACGACAGACAACGGAAAGCGACTTTATTTTACACTATGTAGTGATTAAGAAATCACAATGAATATCCGCAGGAAAGCAACATGCATTTAATAAGAAACGCCGCTGGTAACAGCTAGTATCTTATTAGTTACGTAAATACATCAATTAGAATTTTTTACATCGTATTTTGGCAACACAAGTGTCAACGAAAACGTAGAAACAATGAGCCAAATAGTCATAAATATGTACTTTGAATGATCTTTTGGATGATCCTTGGAAGGGAGTTGCGTGACTTGCATTCCATGGTCACATGACTCATATGACACGTGCGCTCATCAAAATGATTAACGATTAGAAAACAATAGAAGTACAACCTAAGAATGTATTGTCGCCTCTGTGGTCTAGCGGTTCAATTGTTAGACTTGACTGCATGAGGTCCCGGGTTCGAATCCCGGGTTGAGCAAAAAAAAAAAGAAAATTGGGTTTTTCCAATTTTCTAATAAAATAAAAGTTGCTCGGGATTGGATATGTTCCCGGTTGGCAATAAGCTTGCCACCTATCACATTATGGGTACCTCTTTGCATACCTCTTCGGGGATATGGGCGTGAAGATACTTTTTTTAGAAGTACAACAATTGCAATGTTTAAAGGGTTTTCATTTCACGGTTCAAGTATTGCGTTAACACCAGTAGTAAAACAACTAAACTACAACAGTAGTAGTAAAACTGTCATAAGTCATAGTATTTTAGCTAGCTACGCTCAGCGCTATTTATGAGCTTATAACTAACGTTACAAGTTATGCTTGTGTTTTGTACATCAGTGCGCTTCCTGTACGTTAGTGCTATTGTTTATTCTGTGTATATTGATCAGCACCTACAAGCCACGACTACAACAACTAAAACCGTCGTTCTTTAAAATCGCGGTATAGGCTAGTGCATTGAGCATTCACTAAAAGTAGCTAATCTAGCTAACTAGAATATATGTAGTGTTAGGCAAGGTAAGTCAACGGTTGTCCTGTTCTAGTTATGAATATTTTATTTTTCATATTCAGAACTTTCTCCTGGAAAATCCTAACACGACAAAAAATAATTATTGGTTTATTTATTCCACTTGTGATATGACGGCAAAAGGACAAAGTTATTGTTAACGCAATTGTGTTACAATGACAATATGAATTAGGTACGTACATAGTACCTGCCTATTTTTGTTTTCCAAAGGGAAATAGATATTGATTAACACAGTATTGTCACAAAAAGATACATGTAAATTTTTAAAAATATAATTAATTTGAATTTGTAATTGCAATGTGAAGCTGAAAATCAATATTATTTACTAATCATTTCGTAGATTACATATGTTATACTTATATTATACTAGCTGCCTGTTCCGGCTTCGCTCGGATAGTAATTTTTTTGTGAGATATAAGCTATCCTATCTTTCAAGTTGGATCAAACTGCACACGGTGTGCAAATTTGATTGAAATCGGTTAAGTAGTTTAGGAGTCCATCGCGCACAAACAACGTGACACGTAATTTATATATTACACTAGCTGCCTATTCCGGCTTCGCTCGGATGTTAATTTTTTTGATTATAAATTGAGATATAGCTATCCTATCTTTTAAGTCGGATCAATCTGCACACGGTGTGCAAATTTCATTGAAATCGGTTCAGTAGTTTAGGAGTCCATCGCGGACAAACAACGTGACACGTAATTTATATATATTAAGATTATATAAACTTTGATAAATAGTCACTTTTTGGGCTAGTTACCAATATTATCGATAAATACGCTTTGATAAAAGGGTACTTGCATATCTACCCTAGATATAATCGAACAGAGCATTTGATACAGATATTGGTAAATAGTTAGTATAATTTACACACGAATCCCTGAAGAGGAAGGCAGAGGTACAATCAGGACCCACGATTATTCGAACGTACTTTTATCCCATATAGATAGATAACAAATCTATTTCCGACAGGACATTTACATCTCGGGCAAAGTTGTTTTTATTAAATATTGAACAAAAAATTTAAAAACACAAAAAAACAATGAAGAAACATTTGTACTGTTTTACGTATCATTTATATATTTTTTTAAAAGTAGGGCTAAAACTTAAACTACTAGACTCTTACACAACTGCCATCTTATAAATAAACACGGAGTGAAGTACGCCAAGGTAAAACCTGGTGTTATAGTCTTACAATGTGATAATAATTAATTTTACTCCTACGTTAGTCCATATTTATAATAAGACCACAAGAGTACTAGACTGCTAGAGCAGCTTAAGTTTTAGCCCTGATGATGCTAGAATAAGCGAAACCGGTAGGCTATTTATAAAAAAAAATAAATTAAAGTGATACGGTACAAGTGTTTTTTTTTTATTTAAAAATATGAATATTTGGAAGTTTCACCAAGCGCCGACGACTGAAAATATCAAATATAAAAAGACATGTTAGAGTTGTACGGCCCGGAACTGAGAGTGTATAAAAAAACTTTACCTGGTGAAAACACTTATTTATTTCCATATATTAAACATTTGTTTGCTTGTTTTTGTGTTAAACTGTAGGTACTTGATTTACCTTTTCCCCGTCCACTTAAAACCTTAACATGTTTTTTTTTAATTTTACACTTTTTCTCCAAACCCGCGGCTGAGTCAATAGCGCGGGATGTTACAGAACTCTGTCAATTGTTTGAGATATTTGTGACTTATCCAATACGTCATCTAGACCTGAAGACTGAAACCATGAAGCTATATTACAAGTGGACGTTACACAGCAAAGACCCAATCTAATTTCGAAAACTTGCTGACTCGCTCTAATGTACCACCCTCTCTTTCGTTTTGACGTTATTGTTTCACATCAAGACTCTCAGAAAGAGAGGTCAGTAAAATAGAGCGAGTTAGCAAAATTTGGAAATAACTTCAGGGGACAATTCAGTATCTTTTTAGTCATGATCACTGCGTGTAGTGTACATCAAATAACTGTGTACAACGTGATTTTTATTTGCTATCTCCAATGACCAACTAAATATAATAGAGATAGCAAATACAAAATACGTCACTTGACATCTATTTGATGTACACTTTACCCAGTGATCATCACTAAAAAGATACTGAATAGCCCCGCAAGTCTTTGTTAGAAGTGTACCCCCAGTAGTAATAAAGCTTGATGCCTGAAACACTAAAGCACCTAAATCAGCCTTTCCCAAAGTGGGCGATAACGCCCCCTTGTGGGCGCTGGAAGCCTAGAGGGGGGCGGTATAAATCTTGAAAAAAATGTTTTTTTTTTAAACTAGGCGCAACAAATATGTTATTGAGGTTATTGACAAGAAAAAAACGAGGGGGGGGTGCTACAAAACAACTGATTTTCAAAGTGGGCGTTACATGAAATAAGTTTGGGAACCTCTGACCTAAATCAAAAAGACGTAAAATTAGAAATGTCCCCACAAAAGTATAAGTGGTCTAGTTCGTTAGGCTGTAGAAGGTTTTATGACATATTTTTTTGGTACATTAATCGTTTTCTCAGTAATTTCTGAACCGGTTTAGATTTTTTTGGAACAAAGTTACTTATGGCAGGCTTGGAGAAGATAGGAATTTTGCTGCGCAACCGAACTGAAAAAAAAATTAATAGTAAAAACCGTAAGAAAAAACGGTGGAATGAAACCGTTAATTGAGACGTGCGTAGGCGCGACAGTCGTATACACAAGCGAGTAGTGTATGATACCTTTCTCTTTCTCCCTCACTCCACCCCGCCAATGCATAGTATATACGCATGAAATATGAATTGTGTCGATTCTACATTAGCCGAAGGAACTTTGTTCCTACCTGGTGTCACAATAATAAATATAACATAAATGTTGTGAAACTTATTTGGAAGAGCGTCCTCGTCCCCATTGTCACCAAATCTGGATCTAATGATGCGACGCCAGCGAAATCAAGATAAATACTTTAATTCTGCGTACTGAGATGAATTACTTATTGAAATCAAAGTCAGTTTTTGCAGTTTTACAGTTCTTACACCATTTACAGATAACTTGACAACTAACTTAATTGCGTATTCCTGGCACTGGATTATCAAAAAAACATGCTATCTTAAAGCTTTTAGAGAAAAAGTATTAATCGCCTCTGTAAGTAATTATCGCCTGTGTGGTCTAGCGGTCCAGGTGTTGGACTTGACTGCATGAGGTCCCGAGTTCGAATCTCGAGTCGAGCAACAAAAAGAAAATTTGGTTTTTCCAATTTTCTAATGTAAAAAACGTTACTCGAGTTGGATATGTGCCAGGTTGGCGATAGGCTTGCCACCTATCACATTATTGTGGGACTTAGTGTCTTCCGCTAGTCGTGGAGGTTGTGCCTCTGCCTAACTCCTGGGGGATATGGGCGTGAAGATACTTAATTTAATTTTACTTAAGTACTAATACCAGTCTACAATTTTTTCTCGAAAATTTTCAAACACAGTTTTTACGATTTCCTTATGTAGGTACCATTTCCAGGCGCGTCATGCACCTAGCTTCCGCAGTAGCCAGTTTCATCATCATAAATGGCAATTACGAAATTAAACAAAAAATTTGATTTTGTAACAGTCATATGAAAAATATAGCTAGTTTTCCTCACTTTTGTACAGTTATAAAGTATGAACGTGACATAAATAATTGTTTTTTGTTCGCTACTTACGAAAGTACGTCGGATTACGAAAGAGGAAGTAACATTCTTAACACTTGCAAAACATTACAAATATATATGTAGGTGTAATATTATTATCAAAATCACTGTGTATAATATACTTAAGTTAATAATAATAATAATAAGTACTTGCACAGGCATAACCAAGTAGCCAAGATAATCCACCAGCAACTTGCTCTTCGATATGGACTTGTCGGTTTTGAAGTACCTTACTATAAGTATACACCGGAGCCAGTTCTTGAGAATAGCCATGCAAAGCTCTACTGGGACCGATCTATCATCACGGACAGAACTATTATCGCCAATAAGCCTGACATCGTGCTGGTAGATCGGTTGGAGCGCGGGCTTTTCTTGTTGATATCACAGTTCCATGTGACATTAACCTCGTGAAAGCTGAGAAGGAAAAATTGACAAAATACATAGACTTAGCGCACGAGGTTACTGACATGTGGGATGTTGACTCAACAATAACTGTCCCGATAGTCGTGTCAGTAAACGGTCTAATAGCGAAGAGTCTCGACCAACATCTTAAGAGACTCGCTCTACAACCCTGGGTTAAGGGCCGAATTCAGAAGGCAGCAATTTTGGGGACGGCACGCATTGTGCGGAGATTCCTCACTCTGTCGCCCTGACCACTGACGGTTTAGTTGTAAGACCACCGTTTTTGGTAACCTGTTTTTTATGTTTATATTTTTAATATTTTTTTTTTATATTAAAAGTATAGACGTAGAAAATAAGAGGCATTGAAAATAAATGATAATAATAATAAATCATCTTTATTTCACATAAACCTACAAGAGGCACTTGTGACGGGTCTATATAATAATCAATCTACCACCGGATCGGAACGCGGCCGCACACTGAGAAGATCCGGCAAGAAACTCAGCAGACTTGTCTTTTTTCTTAGTTTACAATATATTTACAATAATTTATGTAATGATACATTATATATTATAAGAGATTAGCATGAGGAGCTAAGCTACGCTGCTGAGCTTAATCTAATTGCAAGTTTATCAATGTGTGGGCCCCATCGCAATTTCTTATCAATTGTTATTCCTAAAAACGTAGTAGAATCTATGAGGTCCAACTTGTTCCTATGTTCCATGTTCCATGTTATTCCAAAAGGATGTAAAGGTAAGGTAAGGTAAGTAAAGGTAAGTAGTAAGGTAGTAAAGGATGTAAAGTAAATTATAAAAGTCTTCCCCTTACCTAACCTCTTGGACCGGAGCGTGAGTCATGATGATGACTGAAATATTTAAAAAATTGATATTGGAACATCAAATACATTTATTCAAACAAAAAAATATTTTATTAATTGCTAGCTATTTTAAAACTTAACCTAAGACTTCTGGATAAACAATATTTTTTGTTTTTCAATTTCGAGAATGAATAAAACAAACGGCTGGGGGTGCTGACTCTGGTTCAGGCAACATAAAATTGGCCATGTGGAAAACAAACCAAAAAAGTATAAAAAAAATTGCCAAGAAATAAGAAAAAACAACTAAAGAAAGTTTCAATATGACAGCAGCCCCATCTGAAAAGAATTTCAATTTGACTGAAAAATGCCCATTAACAAAATGGCAGATCCATTTATTGAATTCATTTGTTACAAAAAATGTTATAAATGAAGAACCGCTCGACCGATTTTATGCAAACTTCACATAAACCTTCTACTAAATAGTCCGAACAAAACCTAAACATTTGGTTTGGATAGGTGAGCCGTTCCTGAGTTATAAAATTACAACGAAAAGTGGCATTAATTTTTATATATTATTTATATTATATTTTTATTTATTATTACTCTTTTCAATAAAAAAACGGTATTAAAATCCGTTGCGTATTTTAGACATTTTAGGGACAGACAGCGGAAGGTGACTTTGTTTTATACTATGTAGTAATAAAGTAAAAGAAAGTATCTTCACGCCCATATCCCCGAAGAGATACGCAGAGACACAACCAGGGCACCCACGACTAGCCGAAGACACCAAATCCCACAATGTGATAAGTGGCAAGCCTATCGCCAACCGGGCACATTTATCCAATCCCGAGCAACATTTTTTTTCAGAAAAATGGAAAAACCAAATTTTCTTTTTGTTGCCCGATCCGGGATTTGAACCCAGGACCTCATGCAGTCAAGTCAAACGCCTGAACCGATAGACCACAGAGGCGATCAATAAAATAAATTAATGACAGATAATTTTATTTCGATCAAAATTGGAGATTGGAGGTTTTTGAGATTCTGAAATTAATGATCATAGGATTAATTACATAAATAACTATAATAAATTTACCTAGACAAATTACACATATAGATCTAATACCAAGGTTAGCAAAATTTTGTACTTGTGTTACAGGTGCTAGACAAATATAACAATTCATACAAATACTTGTATATACCAGTATAATAAACACGCAGTATAGACTGAAACACATTAATAAACCCCGAAATACTGACATCTTTGTTCCTCAAATAAATGCCTGCCCCCGTCGGAAATCGAACCCTCGCGGTTGACAGTTAGATTTAGGCGTGTACGCTAGCCCCTCGGCCAACGAGGCAGTTAAAACTTCTAGGCTTAACATAACATAAACATAAAACATAACATAAACATCCCTGGCCAAGTTACACAAGTTACCGCAAATATATTATGAATGAATATATTAAAAATGGGTTGCCAAAAAAAGTCCTGGACAGAATATTTTTAATTATTTTTTAAAAAATATGTTTCATAAATTGTTGCAACATCATGATAATAAGAAAATATTATTCTGACGTAAAATATAAAACATATAGAATGTGCAGACATTGGGTTGCCTATTATTTACCTGGACAATCTACTGGGTTGCCGGGTATAAACAGGTGTGTCGATATCAGTTACTTTCACTGATTGGATAATAGAATAAAATTTATATCAACGTAAGCACTGTTTTATTGCGAACACACTGATATAGGGTAGCCTGCAAAAAATTCGGTCCTAATATAGGTTGCCGAATTTCAAAGATTTAAATTTCAACGCTTGTGGAAATGAGTGACAGAGAGTTCCGAGTAGAGTTTTGGCGCCATCGAGAGAAAAGATAGTCGAAGTTTTTTCATAATTATTGAATTTCGTGTTGATATTGAGTGAAATTAGTCAATGTTGGTGGCATTTTGTACAATTTTGTTCAGTGAAAGTGCACAAATGAAATAATCATGAAGAAATTAGCGTATCGTGTATTTCCTCGTTGCCGCCAAATCTCATTACATAAGCTTGAGTAAACAGGCCACCGCTTTACCCAAGAGCCTGACATGACTTCCTGACGACTTATGACTGATGACTAATTAAAATTAATTGAAAAGCATCTTCACACCCATATCCCCGAAGAGGTAGACAGAGGCACAACCAGGGCACACACAACTAGCCGAAGACACTAAGTCCCACAATGTGATAGGTGGCAAGCCTATCGCCAACCGGGCACATATTCAATCGCGAGCAAGGTTTTTTTTATTAGAAAATTATACAAACCCAATTTTCTTTTTGTTGCCTGACCCGCGATTCGAACCCGGAACCTCATGCAGTCAATACCAACAATTGAACTGATCATAACTGAAAGAGGATCATCAAATTGTTCATTGTATTTATTATTTACAACAGTGACTTTTTTGTAATACGTGGTATGTAAACAACAAAATCAAGCGCTATTTTAGTTAGTTCAACTTAAAAAAGCTAGAGGAAGAAGAAGCTAGCTTCAACAAACAATTTTTAAAATACTCATCAATAAAATCACCTAAAAGGTTTTTGCCATTTTTTATCACAACGATACACATTATCACGTGTTTTCAATACAATATAATATTGTAAGTAATTAGCCACGAGCGGGTAGTGACTACCCTCCATAGTGTACGCAACGCGCATGCGCACTTTCTTATATTCAGCGTTCCACCAGACATCACGGCAATGTCCTTTATTATTACACTGTAACTTACCTCGGAACTCTCTGTCACTCACTTCCACACGCGTTGAAATTTAAATCTTTAAAATTCGGCAACTTACCTATCTCAGGACTGATTTTTTTGCAGGCAACCGTGATCAATGTGTTCGCAATAAAACAGTGCTTACGTTGATATAAATTTTATTCTATTATCCAATCAGTGAAAGTAACTGATATCGACACACCTGTTTATACCCGGCAACCCAGTAGACTGTCCAGGTAAATAATAAGCAAGCCAACGTCTGCACATTCTATATGTTTTTTATTTTACGTCAGAATAATATTTTCTTATTATCATGATGTTGCAACATTTCATGAAAAATCATTGTTTAAAAAAATGTTAAAAATATTCTGTCCAAGATTTTTTTTGGCAACCCATTTTTAATATATTCTGTGATATACTACATTTATTATAAAATACATTTTGTTCTATTATCAGCTCGGTGAAGTTCGACTTAGGTTCGGATCTTAGACCATATGCTTGTGTTATGGATGTTCTAAATTTAATATAAATGTTCATTACACAAATGCCTACCCCGTAGGGAATCGAACCTGAGTCTCCCGGCTGTTTAGTGTAGTTAGGCGTGTACGCTAACTACTCAACCAACAAGGCAACCAATCATTTACTGAAAAAATATCCTGAGAAAAATGATGGTAAAATTGAAATATTTTCTGCTATATTTCTGTGGTGATCGCAATATTAATTAAGTAACTTATTATTATGCGTAAATCGTGCATAAAACCTGTGATAAAACTAAAACAATTACAAAATATACATGCGAATGTGATCCTTGTAACATAAAATATAAATTCGATTTTAGCTCGATAACAAATATTCCCCTAACATTAAGTTGAAATATCTACGAACTACGGTTACTAACTTTATCCGTTTTCTTTGAAAATCGATATGGATAAGTTAGGTGCTTATTACAGTTTTAAACGATTATTTAATACTAGCTGTTTACTCATGACTTCGCCCGCGTAGAATTTCATGTAAACCTTCATAAGTAAGTAAGTAAGTAAGTAAGTAAAAATGTTCTTGTTTGGACTCGGGACTTAAATCTACATGCATAATAAATTTTATCAAATTCGGCCCAGCAGTTTGGATGTGAAATCAAACAGATAGATATACTTTCGCATCATATAAGTATGGATATAAAAAACAAATTGATTCCTGACAAGAGATACACACACCGATAGAGCTATAATTGTAAGGGAGCGTTGTATTTAACTTGCATATTATGTAACTTTACCAGCTACTCTACTTAAGTAGAGACACACCTAAGACGTCATGGCGTGTTCCGGTTCGGAGGGTAAGGTAGCCGGTAAACTTACATTTGCTCGAGGCCTAACATCCCGGCCTCTGGTTGGCAACGCACCATTACCACCCTTGGTGTCTCTAGGCGGCGCGAATTTCTTACCATCACTAAATCCGTCTGCTTGTTTGCCTTCCAATGTCATAAAAAAAAAGAAAGGAAAAATCGAAAACACCCTGGAAGCTTCACTGGTAATGATGTGCCTACAGCTTTCTTCATGAGAGCCAGCTGACATTATTTATCGCCTCTGTGTTGAACTTGACTTCATGTAGTCCTGGGTTCGATTCCCGGGTCGGGCAACAATAAGAAAATTTGTTTTTTCCAATTTTCTAATAAAAGAAATGTTACACTTGATTAGTTATGTGCCCGGTTGGCGATAGGCCTGCCACGTCTATTTCATTGTGGGATTTAGTGTCTATGGCTATTCGTGGGTGACTTGGTTGTGTCTCTGCCTATCTCTTAGAGGATGTGGCCGTGAAGATATACTTTTGTAGAAAATTGGAAAAACCGCATTTTTTTTTGTTGCTGGACCCGGGAACCGGACCCGGGACCTCATAAAGTGAAGCCCAACACCTGGACCGTTAGATCACAGAGGCGACATAGATATTATATTATATTATATATATAGATCTACGAGCAATGAGATGATCTAAGACGTAGATGGACGTACCTACTAATCAGATATCGATATCTCCATATTTTAAGTGCTCGAAATGTTTTAAGGATATTTAACAGATATGAAAAACAATAAATAAATGTTAATAAATAAAAAAATGCCCAAAACTGATCTAACCCCAAAGTTAGCAAAATTTTATGCTTTTTAAAATTGTGTCATGGGTCAACGGTACGTACACAGGAATACTTAAATAGATATCAATATAAATTTATTAATTACCCGTAAATACAAACATGTGCATTTATAACATTAATGCCTGCCCCCGTCGGGAATCGAACCCAAGCCTCGCGATTCGGCGGTCAAGACAGGCGTGTACGCTAGCCCCTCGTCCATTAAGGTGGTTTAATATATTAAATAAAACATGAATATTGGATACCTACATTGTTTTTTTACAATTATTTACTGATAGAAAAAAGGACTTGTAGGACATGGCCTTCGCTTTTTGTCGAAATCAAATTTCCCAGAAAAACCTTATTCATCACGTGTAACACATTACCTATTATAGATACACGGGGTCTTTTCTCAGAATCAAAACTGAGATGGATAATCTTTTAATGGATATTAATTATTTTGTCATAAGTGCTGTATATAATTATACAAACCATACCCGCGGCTTTAGCCACGCTTGCCATCCTTTTTATGTGAGAGGTCAGCGAATAAGCACACGGCTCTTCTGACGGTAAGAGACAGCTGTGGCCTATAACACCATTGATGTTACAGGTGCGTCGCTATCCTGTGGCCCCCCGGCAATAGACTTAATGTGCAAATCTACCGGCTACCTACCCTCCAGGAGGAATCAATATGAAGGCAAGAATAGGTAAGGTGGTAGATACCCGGCAATTAGCTGCACAGCTCTCTAATACAGTGGTCTTATTAGTAATAATCTATATTTCAACCAGTGCTCGCCTCTTAGGAGCTGCCTGGCAGAGAAGTAGATGGTGAATTCGACTCAGGGAACCCGGTCCTACATGGAGCGAAGAGAACTTATAGCTTGTTATAATTTAGCCTACCTTCCTGAAAAATTGAGATAGCAAGTGTATGAAGAATAGCGTAGTAGCGAACAAGGAAGCGCATTGACTTTAGGGCTGTATTTGACTAGAAACTAATATTACTTTTGTATGTTTTGTAATAAGAGTATTTTGCACTGTTATGCTCCGTTACGAAGGGTAATATAGCCGGTGAACTAGAACATTAGTCCTGTGCCACAAGATAGCGAAAAATGCGCTCCATAAAGGCATTTAAGCAATGATTACCATAAGATTGCATTTGCTTTATAACTATTAATGACAATATATTATTTTAAATTATTTTGATGTCATATCACCTGTGTGGTCTAGCGGTTCAGTTGTTGGACTTGACTGCATGAGGTCCCAGGTTCGAATCCCGGGTCGGGCAACAAAAAGAAAATTGGGCTTTTCCAAATTTTCTAATAAAAAAAATGTTGCTCGGGATAGGATACGTGCCCGGTTGGCGATAGACTTGCCACCTATCACATTGTGGGACTTAGTATCTTCGGCTAGTCGTGGGTGCCCTGGTTGTGCCTCTGCCTACCTCTTCGGGGATATGGGCGTGAAGATACTTTGGTGTCATAAACTAAGGTGATTAATGTCCATGCCATCTTTGATCCAATAAGGTAAAGGTGGGGTGGCGTAGCTCCTCTTTTTATAGGCGTGGGGAAAAGCACGAACTAACTATGCCTCAGTTTTATTTGTATGCGTGGAATTTAACATGTTACTTGGAGAAAAAGTGTAATTGATGAGTGAATGCACGCACCCACAAACAATTTCCATAGATGTTCGAGTTGAAAATAAGCAGTGAATAAGGTTATTAATATTGTCAAAGTTGAAGTACAGCGTTAACAATTTAGTAATTTTTACTGTCACTAGCAACCCGCCCCAGCTTCGCACGGTTATGAAATATACATATAAACCTTCCTCTTCAATAACTTTATCTATTGAAAAACCGCATCAAAACCCGTTGCGTTTAAAATTTAAGCATACAAAGGGACAAAGTGACAGAGAAAGCGACTTTGTTTTAGATTATATAGTGATTTAGCGACATTTCAGTTAATCTTAGTGGCAAAGAAATTTTTTTAAGACCGTATAAATAAATTTTACAGACGTTGACAATTTCACCAAAAAAAATCACCAAGTGCCCTAAATGTTTTAGTGCAAAGTCCTGGATAGGTACGGTATTAAAATAGTCATATTTAGTGACCCTTAGAATTAATCATATCAATCGGAAATTAATGAGTGGGTAATATATACTGCCGTTAAAGTGGTAGTCGTGCCGTCAAATAATATTTTTTTTATTTTGACTTTGTTTCGTGTGAATTAATTTTATTCAGTTCTACCTATTTAGCTAGATAATTAAATTAATTATTATAGAGAGCGAATTATTAAACATGTTTTGATAAAATGTGACTAAAATGTACCATAAACATTGATGACGAATCACTTATTTAGTTTATTTGCGGTGGTAATACAAAAACTTTTAATATGTACTAATAATTATTATCAATAATTATGTAGCATGTAAGGCAAACAACATTTCATGTTAAATGTACGACGCAAAACTAAACTGAATTCCAAGAATTGGTAAGCTTTTTTTAATTAGAATTTCTATGCCTACCCTATCTGAAATCTCTGTGCACCTAAAACATTTGTAGCGTCTATAGGTAATGTTCGTCGTTTAACAATAGTGGGGCTATTTCGTATCTTTTTAGTGATGACCACTGGGTAAAGTGTACATCAAACAGCTGTCAAATGACGTGTTTTCTATTTGCTATCTCTATCATATTTCTGTTGGTCACAGGAGATAGCAAATACACGTCGTTTGACATCTATTTGATGTACACTTTACTCAGTTATCATCACTAAAAATATACAGAATCTGGGGGCTGGACAGCCGTGTGCTTGTTCACTATCTTTAAACATAAAAAATCCTAACTTAAGACAATTGCGAGCATTAAGTAAAACCACTAAAACGTGAAACAACCCAAAACAATAAGCCTACAAATCTAAGATATTAAATCTAAAATATAAGATATTTTACCAGCGATGGGGTCATCACACTTCATTGCCCTGTGTTTAGTAAAATCATGCTATCATTTAGAAACACAATATGGATAACGAGATGCACGAAGCACCGATCCCCGGATTACTGAGATCGTGACAGATACCCAGCCTCCTCTGACCCGCTATTCAGATGAGCTTCAAAACAACACGTGTACACTTTATATTTCGGTTATTTTTGTTGTTTTCCTGTTGGTAATCTAAACATTGAAATGGGATTTCTTGTAAATGGGTCATGTTTTTGTCATTTTTTGTCTGTTTGAATCGGGATTATTTTTTCGAGTTTTTTATACCCGTTTCAGATATCAGCTCGTAATACTTTAAGCGCAGTAAAACTGTAAGGATACGACTTCGATTTCAATGAGTGATCTAACACAAATGGATAGAAAATCTATGTTTTTTGTATTTTTTATCTTTGTTTCCATTCCTAGCGTCTGGTTTTACGTTCTACGTTCACTGTAATTGGGTTGTTTTGTTTGGATCCTTGATTTTGGTTTTAACAAATGAAGATGGAGATCTTGTTAAAAAAATTGCAAAATTTATTATGGTCGAATGTCGATCAATGGGCGACCACTAGTATTAATAAAGATATCAGAATAAATTTAATAAACACTCGTACCAGGGAATAATTCATTAAAATGTTCATCACACAAATGCCTGGCCCCGTCTAGGATAGAACCCCACCTTCGCGGTTTGTGGGTGGAGATAGGCATGTATGTGTTTGCAGTACACAAAAACGAGAATTTTTCTTTTTTTTCCTGGGACCTCATCGTCAGGACTTGGCGGCAATAGGATCATCTCGCGCACTTTGCGCTCTGTTAAATACATTATGGACGTGCCGATATCGACGCTTCGTATCATTTCTCCTAAAATTTTGCATAGCAAAAGTATTGTTTCCCCATTTTTCTCGGTTTTCCTCTTAAAAAGAACCTTCTACTGACTGTAATCAATGCAACAAAAAATAATTAGCTGAATCTGTTCCATCCGGTCAGGCGTGAAGCGATAACCACGCGAAAAAAAATAATTTTTATAAATATGCTAACTCTTGCCCGCGGCGTTGCCCGCATGGCTAATGGTACCACAGAGTCATATTTTAGGGATAAAACTATTCTATGCGTCAATACAAGTTACCATCTACGTGTGTGCCAAACTTCATGAAAGTCGTTACAGCAGTTTTTGCAAGAAGGAGTTAAACACACTAACAAATATTTAAACTTTTATATAAAAGATAAGATTAATAACATAAACTAATAGCATATTAAAGGAGAGATTGATATAGGTATCTAGATTAACGATTTGTCTTAGTAATATTAAACAATGGAAGCCTACACTCATATTGTTTGATTATATGTCAAAGAAAGTATAACAGGACACCTAATTCGGCCTTGACATGATTACGTGGGTGGTTCCGAAGAAATGTCCATCAAAAAATATCAATTGTTTAGTTGACGGGTCTCTAAGTACGAGGTTTGTTTCCATTGTCATAAAACAATAGCGATAAATGAAACGTTATTTGTATGTGATCTTAAACTATATTAATTGTATGATAAGAAATGCGATGGTACTATTAGTTACACTATTATAGAAGTTAGCAATTAGGTTTAACAGCACCACCTCTGGTTGGCAATGTATCACTAGAAGTTTCGGTGCCGTTTTTTGTCATTTCTTACTATCTTTTATGTACTATCCTAGGAACCTAACCATCAATATATGGATTTAACATTTTAACTAAACTACTTATATAGTTTTCATTCGATTCTACTGAAGATAGGTTTACTTATTTAGTTTACAATTTCTTTAATTAAATATGCATTTCAAATAATACCTAGTATGTGACATAATTTAATAACTACAATTGTTTTTTGCTGTTAATCTGTATTCACTTAGCACCAACAGTTTATTTTAAAGTGAAAACTGTAATAATATAGTTACGTGATATGTGATTAAAATTAATTTGTTTTAATCTAAAGTAACTGCAAAATAAATTTAAAAATTTAATTGTTGATAGTGGGAGAGGTATTTCTTGTTGGCAGAACAGACACTATTTTTTTTATTTACACTTCTTTATGTACTGCCATGACGATAAAAAAATTATGGCGCCTCTAAACATGTTAAAAAATAGTACAACCACAATTAACAGTTGCAGATAGTTTGTCTTAGTTAATCTATATATACTAATAAAAATCGTGCCGACACACAACAATGGATATGTATACCATTAAGACTTTCCTCGAAGTATTAGCTAGATTAATGTTAGGTAGAGTATATCCACGCCAAACAAGCCCATAGTTACATTAAGGAAAAATGAACTCTATATTTATTAATTAGTGGATTATGTAATGATTTCTGATGTGTTACTAACAGCTGTTAATCTTCTACCTTACCTTGCGATTATAAAAATACCATAGATAGATAATACAGCAACCAATGAACGCAAATGCTACTTAAAAACGTAGGTGTTCTTTAATGACATAAGAAAATTAACAGACACACCTCTCCTAATGATAAGAAACAAACGTGGCCTATAAACACCATAGATGTTATAGGTGTTACATCGCAGTCCTATACCCTTTTCTACAATTCTACTGAGTTCTCTAAGGCAGGAGCAGGTAAGGAGGTGGATCCCTACCAGGGCAAATTGCTACACAGTACTCTACGACCAACATGTTCACCCCTTACGATCTGCCTACCATACTACTTATAAACTAACTAGCTGCCCGCCCTCGCTTCGCTTCGGTTATTCAAGAATAAAAATCCTACTAATTATAAATGCGAAAGTTTGTGAGTATGTCTGGATGTCAAGATGTCAGTATGGATGGATGCAGTAAGCGCGCATGTCTTTGCTACGCTTCAACGATATTTAATTTTGCGCCCAGAGATTTTAACTTTTTAATAACTCATTAGTTGTTAATTTTTTTTCTAATAGTGTAAAGGCAATTTTGATCTAAATTACACGCATAACAAATCTAACAGATTTATTTGATTAAGGGTTAGTACCGTATCGTTAAAAATATGTTCTAAAGTAACCCTTCATTTTACTGTTTTAAGTAAACGCAAAAAACGGTTATTGTGGGTTATTCTTTAAAGATAGACATATACCACCGCTTCCTTTTTTTGAGATCTATCGAAGAGGAAAAATCCGACTTTGCATTGTTTTGTTAAAACTAAAAAGATTTTGGCGGCGTTTTCGAGGAAACTCCCGATCGATTTATTTTTTGCCGACATATTGAACTAATATCATTGTAATATAGTTGGTTTGTACAAAATATAAACTTAATATACTCTAAAATCTTCCTCAAGAATTGTTCTATCTATTGTTGAAAACCGAATGAAAATCCGTTCAGTACTTTTCGAGTAAATCGCGAATAGACAGACAGACGCAGCGGGGGACTTTGATACTATAAATAATAATTTGTATGTAGGTATGTGAAGTATGTAAAGATACATTGCGTATAATCGAAATAGGTTGCCAACGCACCATTACCACCTTTGGTGTCTCTAGGTGGCGTGAATTTCTTACCATCAGGAAATCCATCTGCTTGGTTGCCTTCCATTATCATAAAAAAATACTACTCACTAATTATATCTACATGTGTGAACATCTATAGATCTGGATCTCTATCTATCTGGATATCTATCTGGATGTATTTTGATTTAATCAATTATATTTTAGTGCCTAAATCAAAACTGATAAAATTGGATACATTGTCACTATAAGGTTCAATTAGGTATTATGGTATTTGTTACACTGTAAACTAGATTATAATATAAACAAAATTTGGCTCTTACGTCTTGGTTTATTAATAAAACCGAATGAGTTTATAGTAAATGTATATATAGGTACTTTTCGAATAACATTTTTACTTTTCTATAATACATTGTTTTTAAACGTTGTTTATACTGTTATACTTTTTTTCATGCTTTATTTTATTTATTTGGTTATGTTAACAACCAAATACTACACGTTAAAACGGGAGTAAATTTAGCTGGAGCGCCGTGATAATGTAGGAAGTGAAACCGGAGTAACATAAGTGTGAAAATAAAGTGTATAAGCAAAAAAATATTAATTTAAAAGTATGCATACATTGGATACCACCAAGTGCCGGCGACAAATTTATAATATGTTTAGTATGCCTAAGGATACTGTCGTTATCTTAGGATACCGTATTTCTATGCATATTTAGTGCAACAAAAAGAAAATTGGATTTTTCCAATTTTCTAATAAAAAAAAAGTTGTTCGGGATTGGAAATGTGCCCGGCTGGCGATAGGCTTGCCACCTATCACATTGTGGGGCTTAATGTCTTCGGCTAGTCTTGGGTGCCCTGGTTGTGCCTCTGCCTACCTCTTCGGGGATATGGGCGTGAAGATACTAACTAACTTACTATTTAGTATCGTGACTAACACCTATAACCCAAACATAACAATTTCAATATTTATGATTCTTTTAAACGATTGTCTCATTACTCTTCTTAAACGGCTTGATCGATTTGGTTGAAATTCCGTAAAAAGAATATTTTAATGGGGTCTTGCATGGTTTGGAAACACAATTTGACAATATTATGTTACGATGCTGTCGGTTTATCATCAAATTTAAAGGTAAAGCTGGTATATTATTATTTTCTTATTTTGTTTGCTAGAGCAATTCGTATAAATTATTTAAGGTCAGCTTGCACATTTCTAGGGTAAACATGTAATTTGGAATTAGATTTAACATAGAGTTAAATCACCTTTGACTTCCTATCGCCTCTGTGGATTTGGGCTTCTTCTTGACGTTCGTGGTTCGACCCAGGGTCGAGCAACAAGAATATGTGTTCTTTTTAAATTTCCAATAAAAACAACGTTTTCCGGAATTGTGCCCGGTTGGCGATAGGTTTGCCACCTATCACTTTTTGAAACGTGTTTTCGGCTAGTTATTGGTACTGGTACCTGGACGTAATTCTGCCTCCATACTTATAGAATACAGGCGTGAAGATACTTACTGTATACCTGAACCACTATTTAATTTTACCCAAGATCCATGCCCTTAGAAATATGGGATACAAAAACTTAAATACACGGGAGACGTCTCGCTCTGCAAGGAGTTCGAAGAGTATGACGAGCACAAAACTGAATATAAATTTAGTCAACGCAAACCATAAACAAACATTAAAACCATTTTAAAATCGATACAATTCGTTACTAAATGAAAACACGAGATACCAGGATATCATAAACGGTAGGCGTTGATGTAAAATGTTTTCCCGAGCCATGGAGTCCTTATTAGCCTGCGCAATGAACGACGCGGGATATTGGGAGGCTACCCCGATTGGGTCATTCACCTGTAGGATGCGCCACCTTCGGGTATATTCACAACGAAGAGGTCAGCTGTTAATCCCATCGATGTTTGCGTAATGTTGTTTTTAAAAGATATTTATATTTTAGTATATTGTTTTAAGTACATTTATCTAAAACAATTGAAAAGAGTTTGTGTATTGGAATATCCTGAAAATGATATATATTATATTTCTATCCCTCAAAATTCTATTATTCATCCTTCTATATCAATCGTAATTTTCCTATCCAATTCCAATTAAATATATAAATTCGGTTTTTTTTAAAATATTTTGTCTCTGCTGTGGCAAAAACTTATTCACAGGTTATAAGTACACTTGTCAAACTTAAAATATATGAATATATAGATGCTGAAAATATATCAACGTTAAATATGTTTACTTTAAATTACTTCTTCATTGTACAAAATTTTACTTTTTTTCTTTAATGCCCATGTTTTCCCTGACAATTACGTTCAGCCAGTCTATGTGAGACTGTCTTATTAAATTTACCCTTGAAGGACTTTATGTGATCCTAGTAATAGAGGTCGGGAAGCAGAGAGATTTTTCTACGAAAAAGTTTTTTTGTGTTCCTTTCAACAAAAAAACAGGTCTAACTTATTTATAGTATTCCGCTAAAGTCGAAGTCAAAAAGTTGGAGAGTTTTTACTCAACTGACAGAAATGATGGTTGTAGTTTCTTCGTAATTACCTATTGGATTCCTGTATATGTTATTATTTAGTTATAGCGCATGGATTATGTTGTTGAGCAGAAAGAGATTAATTAGTGAATCGTATATTTCCTCGTGTCTTTCTTCTAGATCAAGAAGGCCACTTCTTATCTCAAGACCCTAACATAAATTTCTTTGATGAGCAATTAAAGCCCTATTTTGTTATGTTAAATCGGACTTGATGCAAATTTCAAATTGACTAATGTCACACGCCAATATCATAATAAAATAAATCTAAGGAAACAACGAAGAAATAAATAAAATCCTGCAACGACTCGCCCGGATATACAGGCACCACCGCCTTACCTATCATTCCGCAAAATGACGATGCTCGTCATTGTCGTGTTTCGGTTGAAGGGAGGGTTTACTTACTTACGCAAGAGGCTGACCGTCCTAGCATCAGTTTGACAACGCAACATTACCACTTTTGGTGTCATTAGGCGACGGCATTTCTTACCATCAAGGAGTCCGTCTGCTTGTTGTCTCCCTATAACATAAAAAAAAGGTGCAATGTGGCCATTAATGACTCATATGTATAGAATATAGAGTAGTTAAATAAATAATCGTAAAATCTTCTATCGCTTTCGGGCGTACTACGGTTGTTTCACACTAAGCAAAAAACGTTTAAAGGCTTGCATTTTTTTAAGCGTCATGATGCCAGTGACACACACACACACACACACACACACACACACACACACACACAGATACGTCAAACATATAATACTTATCTTTTTTTAGGTTAATTTGCCCCTTTCTGGGGCCGGTTAAGACATTAAGGCCATGCTGCCAAGTTTTGCGTATGAATAAATTCTTTTTAACAGTCATGATTCATTTCATATCTTACGTCATAAGTTATTTAAGTCAAAGTCATGTCAGTAAAGCGGTGGCTTCGTTACTCAAGCTCAGATAGTGAGATTTGGCGGCAACGAAGAAATACACGATACGCTACTTTCTTCATGATTATTTCATTTGTGCACTTTCACTGAACAAAATTGTATAAAATGCCACCAAAATTAAGTCATTTCACTCAATGTAAATACGAAATTCAATAATTATGAAAAAAACTTCTATCATCTTTTCTCTCGATGGTACCAAAACTCACCTATCTTTTTTCGTAAGGGATTAAAAATAATTCACATGACACATTTTGCGGTACAGTTTATAATAAAATTCAAAATGCAAACTTTTTAAGAAGAAAAATTTCAACCTCCAAGTTAATGTGATGAAATTGTAAAATGTTGAAGAGCTTGTAAATTTGTCTCCACTTAATTAACAGCTTGTTAAAATCGCGAACAATATTTCAACGTCTGTAACTAAATTTTATGTTTCCATTAACATTAACATTGGGAAATAACTTTTTACAATTGAAGTACTCTGAACAAAGTTATTTTTTATAGTGGCAGCAGTTGATTGTTTATAGGCGGCATCACACAAACATTTCCATATCTTTTAACCCACATTGAAAAATTATTGACTTCTTTTTTACACGCTTTATATTAGCTTGGGTTGTATATATGTATGTGTATAACAGAATCTTTGAGCTCAACTTTTACCGGATTCTATAAAACTGGTGAAACTTTGCACGAGTATCAAGACAATCACAATGCAATAATTTGAAAACAGCTTCCCATCAACATCGTTAGGACCGCCAGGCCAGGCTAAGCCGCGTTGCCGCGTGACCATTATTAAAAAAATATTTGTATGAGAAAAATAGCCGATTAATTCTGTTTGTTCATAACTTTGGACATAATTTATGATCGGTTCTTAATTTCAAGAAACTTCGTCGTTTTGATTACGGATGGCAGTATTTCGTACGATTAGTAAGATTGCTAACAACGGTCGCTCGTTTTGAAAATATAAATAAAGCTTTGTTACTTTTGAGCAAATTATGAATGGTTAATCGTACAGATTACGTTTCGTCGATTATAAAATCCGGGCAATAGTCAATAAGGAAGGAATCATTTTATATATATTTTTGCACAAAACCTATTATTTTGTAGACCATGTGTAATTTGTTACAGAGTTTATAGCGCATTATTTACTTTTATACAACTTTATTGCAAACAGAGTGAGCGCTGTGATCATAAAAGTAATTTTAATTCGTGGCATCGCGTTTTATTAATACATGTAAAAATTGATGTGTTTATCTGCGGGGTAATGAAATACAAGGAAATTTTCCGTTTGTTGCTACAGTCTTTTATTTTACTTGTAGTATTTGTGAGTCAATTTTTGATACAATTCATGATTCATTTTATACTGTAGTAAGAATTGATATTCAGTCGAGTTGGGATCGATCGGTTCGAATTTGTGCCTTAAAAAGCATGTTGCTTGCATCAAAAATACGGGTTATTTAAATAAAACTCGGTAAGTATTGATAAAAAACAATAAGAAATGTGTTCGTTGAAAAAATGTTTCATAGTATAAGAAAACGAAGAAAAAAAGGATTAAGAGACAACTGTCGTCTATTGTCGTCTTTAATGCCACGTGTATACGTCTACCGGCACTGGGTAGCCTTTTTTTAACGACTGGAAATTCTCATGGATAACCGCCGCTTTCGGGGGTTAGTGGTGGGTTATCCCGGACTCCTACCGGCTAAAACCACTCAGTGAACATTCTCTGCGCGTATCGCGTGACTGCGGGATCTCCAAAGAACGCACCGCTGTCACCCTTACACCTGCCCGCAGGCTCATCCGCTTCTGATACCAACACTTTGACGACAGCAGCATGGGGTCACATCATGCTCTGCTTACTCACGTCCCAGGCTGCTTTAAAACCTACTGACCCCCCGATCAGTTGACTCACAGTCCCAACCCCCTTTTAGTCGCCTCTTACAACAGGCAGAGGATACCGTAGCCCTGATCATCACCCAGTACTACAGGCCACCAAAAACAGTCGATGTGGCGGCGGGAATAGGTAAGTAAGTAAAGTAAGTAAGTATCTTCACGCCCATATTCCTGAATAAGTAGGCAGAGGCACAACCAGGGCACCCACTACTAGCCGAAGACACTATGCCTCACCATGTGATAGGTGGCAAACCTATCAGCAACCGGGTACACTTCCAATCCCGAGCAACTATCCTACCATACCTACATACAAACTTTACATCCCCGCTTCACATTGGCAATGCAAGGTTGCCTCCTCTCAGGACTGTAACCGTTACTTACTTTTTATCATTTGGATGTCCATCTTATTTACCACAATTAGAGCGCAGTGATACTGTAAAAACCCGACTTTGATTCAAATAAAGATGTCGTCAAGTATACAAAAAATATGGGTTTCCCCAGATTTCACTGGGATTCGATTATCACATGCAGACTTCTTTCTTTCTTTAGGTTTTGGCATTGCCTTAGCATTTTATCATTAGTCAAGTAGAAATTTGCATCAAATTTACCAAAATCGGGATTCAATTATAATTAGTCTTAAGTCGTCAATAAGTCATGTCAGGGTCTTGGGTAAAGCGGTGGCCTCATTACTCAAGCTCATGTAGTGAGATTTGGTGGCAACGAGGAAATACACGATTCGTTAATTTCTTCGTGATTATTTCATTTGAGCACTTTCACTGAACAAAATGCCACCAAAATTAACTAATTTCACTATAATTATGAAAAAACTTCGACCAACTTTTTTCTCGATGGCGCCAAAACTTGATCCAGACTTAATAGCAAGGAGAACACCGCAGAAGTATGCTCTTTAAAGAAAATTAACTTAAATCGGTCCAGAAATAACGGAAAAATCAATTAACATACTTAAAAATATAGGAGATGCATATTATAACCTTCACCTTTTTTTCAAAAAAATATAATTTGAAATCAGTTCAGAAATAATGGAGAAATCGATTAACGTACATATATAGAAGAAATTACAAGATTCAAACATGTAACCTCTTTTTAAAGTCAGTTAAAAATTATAAACATGTTTAAGGAAAGTTCTAGAATGTTCGTTATACAATTCTCGTAACATTTTGCAGGTTTCAAGTTCAACCCCAATCTACCGTACTATTTACCACACTGTAAATAACCTTTAAGTGGCTTCGTTAATTAACATGTTATTAAGTATTCAAGGATACGTTGCTGGGACGTAACATCAAATATAACGGAATACGGCGAAATGGAACCGCCTTTTGCTCTACCTGTAGTTAGAACGGTTCACAGGTTATTGTACGATAGTTTTCAGTACATGTTATAAAACTAACTCCCTCAGTTGCGTCTGTGTTTTACATACGTTCAATGATAGATAGAGTGATTTCCGGAGATGGTTTAGATGGTATAATTAGTAAAGGTTTTGTGTAAATTTGTTGAAATATGATGACATTTGTTTAGCGTGTCGAAAAATGTTTGCCCCCTGGGAGTTTTCATCGAAACCGCTGCCATAACCTTTTGGGTTATAACAAAACAATAATTGTTCCTTTTTGAATAGATTACCAACAAACTTTTATGGGTAGCTAGTTTATCTTCATTTACAGTTTAAGTTTATTTTTAATAAGGAATAGGTTTAGGCCAAACCTATGCGACTAAAGCGATAAGGAAGCAGGTGCGACAACCGTGCGGCGGACACTGCCGTAGAGCATGTATGGTGCCTTATACACCTACGCCTACGCGACCGCGCTGCGGAAAGCCGGCGGCAGCAACGCGGTTTTTGTGTTTTAGTTAACAGTGCATAATTTTTTTGCTTCTCTTGACGACCTCATCAATCATAAAATAACATGGGACCACCTCGGAATCATGACTATCTTTCTAAAAATAACCATCAAGAGGGTAAAAACGGAAACTCTATTACTAAGCCTCCGCTGTCTGTCTGTCTGTCTCCAGGCTGTATATCATAAACCGTAATAGCTAGAAAACTGAAACTTTTCAAAAATGATAATGCCGCTATAACAACAAATACTAAAAATTAAGAAATTACATACAATAAACGTGTTTTTTCGTATTTTTTGCTCAATATTAAAAACGGTAATAGGAACACACTTCAAATGTTCACAGAATATTTACTTGTGTATTAACTTTCAAAATCAATAATTAAATAACAATAAAGTAAATATGAAACCCTTACAACAAACGTAATTTTTATTAGTTACCTAGATAGTAACCCTTCGTGCGCGAGTCCGACTCGTACTTGGCCGGTTTTCATATTTATAGAATACTAGCTGTTGCCCGCGGCGTTGCCAGCGTAGTAAATGGTCTCACAGGAAATTTTTTTCAGGATAAAAACTATCCTATGTGTTAATCAAAATTACTCTCTACGTGTGCCAAATTTCATACAAAACGGTTCAGCTGATTTTGCGTGAAGAAGTAACAAACATACATACAAAGTATCGCATTTATAATACTAGTAAGATGTGTAATTTTGTGTACTTCTTTTACGTAGTAATAGGTACAATCGTGTCACGATACTGTCGAGGTTCATGAAAATTTATAAATTTTTTAGTGTAACTCTAACGTCCTCGTAAGTTATTAACATAATAAATGTGGGACCAACACAGAATTTTTCTTAACCTACCTTCCAAAGAAACATCAAAAATATATGTTTAGTGGTTGAGGAATCTAGTAATAAATGTGGAAAAAACAGAGTCGATTTGACAACCTCCACTATTTTGGAGTTAGTTAAAAATGTTATGCATACTCAAAAACGATATAATTTTAACATTACTAGCTTGTTTCAGCGAACTTCGTTGCACCGGTTTAGTTTGTATGGGAAAAATTAAAAAAAAATGTCATCCCCGAAGACATAGACAGACGCACAATCAAGGCACCCACGACCAAAAAGTCCCACAATGAGATAGGTGGGCAAGCCTGTCGCCAACTGGGCACATATCCAAACCCGGCAACGTTATTTTTATTAGAATTTTTTTTTTAATTTTTTAATTTTTTTGGTTGCCTGAACTGGAGTCGAACCCGTAATCTCAAGAAGTCAAGTCCAACGCCAGACCGCTAGAGGCGATATAAAATTAAATGTTGTTTTCCTAGTTTCCTTAGCAGTTGAACGGGATAAAAAGTATTTTATGTCCGTCTCCTGGTTCTAGGCTAAGGCGTCCATTTTCAGCCGTTCTTGGGTTATAAATAGTATAACAAACACGACTTTCTTCTATATACCTATTTATATTTAATGTTAACACAACCAATACGTTCTATTTTACACGTAACTTTAACGTTCAGAAACTTTTTAAAGAGGGAACTTACGACTAGAGGACAGAAAATTCAATTTCGTCACTTACTCCCTTTTTCTACAATATACGCGCATTCACGTGTATCTGTGTGAGTGAATGTCCGGGATATTGGGTATTGATCGGTTCGGAAGAACGCTTTATAGTCTCTGCTTGCCTAGTACTTTCCAATCAGCTGTCCATTATCGATGATTGGTGCCGATACCTTTCCAATACTCGCGCATCCCTATTAAAATCATGTGTATTTTATCAGATTGATAACGCACTAATTGTGAGTTTGGTATAAATAAATTCATATTTTTAACATCAGGAAATACTTCTTCTGCTTGTTTGCCTTCCGAACTATAAAAAATGTTTAAGTTTGATAAGAAATTACATCGAATTGATTTACTTAAATTCGATATTTTGAAGTTATTGAACAGTTTCTAAAATTAATTCTTTCAAAGTAATAGATACCTATTAGCGTTAGCGTAAAATAGCAAATAGCAATAAAATAAAAAAAAATGCAATAATCCCTGACAAAACAAGTAGTGTAGCGAAGACCATCTCAATCACGTCAGATTTTAAACAAAGAACCCGTATTTGAAATCGGTCAATACGTTCGAAAATAGCAAATACCTAGTTAAAAAAAATAGTTCATCGTTTCCTTGAATCTTTAGGTTTACTTTTAAATCTTAAATTCGTGCAAACTGGAAATTGGAATCGAGTATGTGATTTTAGGTACTCTTGAACACAGCATTGGATTAATTTAGTCAATTACCATTTAGTCCAAAAAAATTAACGAATCCGATGTAAAAATTAATTATTTCTTACTAAATGTTAATATTTCGCTAAAGATTAAAAGTGTTCAAGAGTAGCTAAAATGAAATATCCGATTTAAATTTCCAGTTTAAAAAAAATGAGATTCTAGAGTAGCCCAACTACTGTTTTCGGCGAACCCGAAATAGTGTGTACCATGCTTACGTATTTTATTTTATCTGTACCAAATTACTATGGCGCTACGTCTGTAGGTCAGTTTTCCAGTCTTTAAATTTACTGACGAATAACCTAGCGTGTAATGTCAGTTCTGTCCGAAATTCAAGAAACTAGTCGTTTTTTATAAGTACCTAGTTTTTTGTACGAATAGTAGAAAATCTACGGTCATTCATTTTCTATTGATAGCCCCAAGCATTTTGTGTAACTATGAGCAACGCTTCGATGCCAATAAATAAACAATTGTTATACTAACGAATTACGGTCCGTTGATTATAGGAACCAGCCGTAGGACATGGACTAAAATTTAGATGCAAACATTTTGACGGCCATCATTCAAACGCTATTCAGTGGCTGTGATAACCTATCGTGAAATATGCGTCATACAGCTAGGATATAATATCGTAATAATTAGTCGGGCTTAAAATTCGACACTTGTTGTGATTCTGTTGTTCACAAACTAAACTTATTTTAGATGACTGCTGTCTTTTTCAAATGATAGAAAAACAAACGAGATAGAACACTTTTGACAGATTAGTCCGGACATGTCGAATCGTGATGTTTTTAATCAACTTTTCCAGAGTGATAGATTAAACGTCTATAGGAATGACGTTTGCGGACTAATTTGACAGCATCAAAAATGTTTTGTCTCTTTCTATTGCTCTCGTGGAAAGAAGATAGCGATAACTTAAAACTAGTTAATTGAGAGCGCAACAAAATCGACACCACTGACGCCTGAACGCAAATTTTCAGTTTTAAGCATTATCATCCTCATTCAACGAGTAATAAGAAAGAGACAAAACACGTTTAGTGCTGTCAGATTTATTGTTACCACAAACAAATAAAAAGTTGTTTGTATACGACATTTATAGACTTTCAATCTGTTCCTTAGAAAACATTGATTATAAAAGCCACGAATTGTGATGTCCTGATTAATCTGACATGTCTAAAATGTTCCATCTCTTTTTATTTTCTATTATTGTAAAGAACAACGTACACATAAAGTAAGTTTAGTTGGTGCTTAGTAGAACTACCACCATTGACTACTTTTTATTCGATTTCTAAATGGGTTCCTGTGAATAGCTGTCTATATTTTGTTTTCCGCTAGTCGTAGAATGCCAGTGGTTCCTATTTAGAGTGACAGTAAATTGGTGGTAGTTCTACTGAGTTTAGCATAAACATCTCTAGTATAAATAAACTTTAAAAATAACCGGTTCCTTTGTTTTGTTGTAATTGACAAGAATTATACATTTTGCAGGTTTCACTTCATGTTATGTTCATGTATTAATATAATAAGTACGCGATTTTTAAACTTGTTTTCATTAACTACATTTTGTACTAATTGTTTCTTGTGACTTCGCTCGCGTTAAAGCGGCAAAAAGCGATTGCAGAGCCAATAACGAAGCCAATCCTTAGGGTTCTTTTTTTAGAAATGTGAGTCATGATGTCCCAAATTATTTTTTTGATAACCCGACTAGTACTTTTTGAGTTACACTTAACAACGCATAGCAATAAAATTTTCATGTGCGTAATTAGTACATTCTAATGAACAGAATACACGATGTTGATGACTTACTTCGGTTACTTACTTCGGTTTTTTGTTAACCGATACGGTCTACAGTCATAAAAAATCACGATATCTTTATTGTGAATTTAGCACTAATGACATTTAACGCTAAAGTTTTGTATGACAACTACTAGAGGCGCCACTTTCCATACTTAACGATTTTAGAGTCGAGTCGCCTTTATATTTTTTTACTCTACACTTTGCCGCTGAATAACAGAAATCTGCAGATGCAATGCGGCCTGGCCCGCATTAGTGTGCTTTGCAATGCGATGCGCTCCGACCCGATATGCTGCGTGGCGTAAACAGTGGGCTCTATCCTTTACTGTGCTTAAATTATGTTCTACAGGCTTTCTTACCTTGAATAAATAACCAGCCAAGTGAGAGCCAGACTCGCGCAGTTAGGGTTCCGTACAAATAGGTAGGTATATAAGTAAAATAAAAGTTCACCCATCACGACATTTCATTCTACAATGTAATTAAAATTTACGGTTTTCGCATTTTTCCTATTATATATGATACTAGCGGTCCGCACCAGCATCTCACGGGTATAAAATACACATATAAACCTTCCTCTTTAATCACTTTATCTATTAAAAAAACACATCCAAATCCGTTGTGTAGTTTTAAAGATTTAAGCATACAAAGGAACATAGGGACAGAGGAAACGACTTTGTTTTATACTATGTAGTGATAACACGTTGCTTCGTACTAAATTTAAAGAGTCTGAGTTCACGAAAAGTACCCTGTAGATTTTGATACCCTTGCGAGTTTCGAAAATTTGCCACATTTGCCTTTCGATTGCGTTGGCTTAGAAGTCTAACTTTTTGACAGTATTTGATATAAATTTCAGCCTTACCATACCTTCACACGTCCCTGAACAAAAGGGTCACGGAAAGTGATCCTGTAAGGGTTCCGTTTTTTCCTTTCGAGGTACGGAACCCTAAAAATTGTCACATTCGGTCCAGTTATTCCGGAAAATATCTCAGACACCATGACAAACATTCTAAACATCACATTATAAATGACAATGTTTCGTGTCTGTATGTTTGACGTTTGACGATGCTTTGTAGCGACGGCATATTATGGTGACGTTGGTGGTAGTTTTGCACACTAACTAAACTAACTTTAGGTTATCTCTATCTTCTTTCAACAATAGTAATAGAAAGAGACAAAACACGTTTAGTTTTGTCAGATTAGTTTGTACAAGACATTACGGAAAACTTCCGATAAATTAAAAGTCCGTTCCATCTCTTTTCTTTTAGTTTCATTGGAAAAAGATAACATACACTTAAAATCAGTTCAATTGGTGTTTAGCAGAATTACCACCATTTGCTTTACTTTTTATCTCGATTTTCGACAAAATCCTGAAAATATCTTCTCGCCATCCATTCATCCTACTTATTCATATATCCACCTTATCTATTCCTGTCTCTAAAATTACAGTATCATGTTCCTACCAGCCCGGCCACAGGGCAGCGACAAACCTAGACCATGGTGTATATAGGTCACGATTATATATCACCATCAGGAGAGCTGCGTGCTTGTTTGTTTGCAGGAGAGTTTCTATTACATCGTTATTGATGAAAATATAAAAGTTTCTTTTTTGAGATTACAAACAAACATTTCAATTTTATTTATCTATTTGTCATAAAATAATTATATCTCCGAATATAAATACCACTGAACTATTTAGGTACTTGTAACACTCGTAATTCCAACTTAATTGAAAACAATAATTAATTAAAAATAGATTTTAATTACTTGGCTTTTGTGTTTCTATACTAAAATAATTATAAGCACATTTTATCCAGCAATTAATATATAATTTTAACCGTGGCCTATACCGTGGACACCATAGATGTTGCAAGTGCGTTGCTGTCTTGTGACCAGGGCGTTAGGCATAATGTGCAACTGTACTAGGTGCTAGGATGGAATACGACAGTGTCAAACACTAAAATTATGACAGGAATAAGTTGGATGATAGATTTTTACCCAGGCAAGCAAAGAAAGAGCACACCACCACCAGTGGGCTTGTTGGTAAAGACCTATTCACCCTTTGCCGTCTCTTACGACCTGCCTGGCAGGAAGATAGATGGTCTATTCTACTTAAGGAGACCAGACCAACCTAGTGGTAGATGAAGTTTACAGGATCATCCGCGTAGTAGTCTTAAGTTTTCCTATTTATTTGTATGGCTTCAAGTATTAGTTGTTTTAACCAACTCTAAAAACAATTCGACTGTATTTTTTAATGTATGTTTATTACGCGATTACTCAGCCAAAAACAAGTCGACCGACTCAAGTTCTTTTTTAATAAGATATGTT
>NJDC01000438.1:40961-65782 GCA_002245475.1 Calephelis virginiensis
GTAAACCGAAATTACGTACAACCGCTTTTTTAAGCTTGGCAAAGAAATAAAAGATTTTTAAGGCTACCTTATATTAAGAAATAGCAGAATGACAGATGAAAGATTGAGAAAGCAGATATACAATGCGAATGTGGATGGATGTAGGTACCCGGCGGGACCAAAGTTGACATTCCATGATCACGTCGCTCGGGTATTATCCGAAGGCGGTGTGAAGAGTTTCGGAAACCGGCACGATTGTATGGAAAAGGTAATGAATGTGTAGGAAGCCAGGTAGGTATGCCATGATCGAGATTTGGTCGTAAGAGGCTTAAGGATATGTATGTGTGTATGAAATATAGTAATTATCTTCACGCCTGTATCCATAAAGATGGTGGCAGAGGCCAGGGCTCCGACAATTAGCTGATTTTATTGGGAAATTGAAAATCAAATTTTTAGGTGCTCGATCCGGAAATCGAACAACACTGGACCACTAGACCACAGATGCGATTAAGAAAAATACATCAACTATAAACAATACATATAGACAACTAAGTTCCTTAATAGAGTAGACAGAGTATGTAACAGAGTGAATAGTGCCACATGTTACGACCTTTGCAGACGCCACCAAGTCTGGATCCAACTTGAAATCCAGAGAAAAAGATACTGATTTCTTGTGTACCTACTCGAAATTTAAAAAATAATTATTATAGACCAAGCAATCGAAAACATATTCGGGTTTTTGCAGTTTTTTATTAATTAATTTTAGAAAAAAAATGGCCAATACCCGGTGACTCAGGTGACAAAAACAACCAAAATCTCACTACCATTTTCAAATACAAATATTTTTTGCTAAAAAGTTTACTAGCTAATAGGTATGTCTACACCTGTGCGCTTTCTCCTTCATCTTGCGTCTCCATAATAATATTAATAATTATTCAAATTAACACACGCCTCAACAATTACAGCACATGGCTACAGCGCATGCGCAGATCATAAAACGTGTAGCGACCACAGCACATGCCGCTAGGCGCTAGCGCACGTTCTGGTGGGTAATATTATTTTATTAATTCTTATTGTCATTGGAGAAAGACAACCTTAAAATGTATGGCGTAAAGTTGCATTTGTAAATCGACATTTAGCAACATGGAAATAATACTGGTACATTCGTTAATCGTAGAGCCCCTGATCCGTTGCCAATGGATTAAAAAACGGCGGTAGGTAAAATTAAAATATGTATTAAAATTTTGTTAAAATTTCAGAATATATCAAGTAATCAATACATATTATAAAACAAAGTTCCCCGCCGCGTCTGTCTGTCTGTCTGTTCGCGATTTACTCGAAAAGTACTGAACAGATTTTCATTCGGTTTTCAACAATAGATAGAAAAATTCTTGAGGAAGGTTTTAGTGTATAGTAAGTTTACGTTTTGTACAATCCAACGATATTACAATGATATTAGTTCAATATGTCGGCAAAAATTAAGCCGATCGGGAGCTTTCCTCGAAAACGCTGCCAAAACCTTTTGAGTTTTAACAAAACAATGTATGGTCAGATTTTTCTCTTTGATAGATCTCAAAAAAAGTAAGCAGTGGTATATGTCTATCTTTAAAGAATAACGCACAATAACCGTTTTTTGCGTTTACTTAAAACAGTAAAATGAATGGTTACTTTAGAACATATCTTTAACAAGACAGTATTAACCCTTAATCAAATAAATCTGTTAGATACGTTATGCGTGTAATTTAGATCAAAATTGCCTTTTACACTATCAGAAAAAAATTAACAACTAATGAGTTATCAAAAAGTTAAAATCTCCAGGCGCAAAATTAAATATCGTTGAAGCGTAGCAAAGGCATGCAGCGCGCATGCCTTTACTGCATCCATCCACACTGACATCCAGCTCGTATTAGTAGGATTTTTATTCTTGAATAACCGAAGCGAAGCGAGGGCGGGCAGCTAGTGTATCAATAAAATAAAATTATTTGAAAAGTTGCTTTAGGCTTTCATGTACTTTTTTAAAAAAAAATAATAATTGTTTAGCTATAAGTATACAAGAATTATTAAGATCGTCGCATGCGTTTTAGTTCGCATCACTTGAAGCCAGTCGAAATTAAAATTTGCACGAATAATTAAGTTGAAAGCGCACTAGTGTGGACATAGCCTACGCTGATGATTCTGCTGTTCACAAACTTAAGTTATTTTAGATGCATGCTATCTTTTTCAAATTAACCAAAAAGAAAAGTAAAAAAAACAGATGGAAGACATATACATGAAAGATTAGTGTTTAAGACGCTTTTAATCAACGTTTTCCGAGTGATAAGTTAAACGTCTGTAGATATGTAGACTAATCTACCAGCACTAAATGAGTTTTGTCTCTTTCCATTACTTTTGTTGGAAGAACATAGCGATTACTTAAAATTAAAGAGTGCGCAACAAAAGTACAACCAATATATATATTACTAGCTTTACCAATGTCACAATGCCATGTTTTTTACACCTGACTAAAAGGTAAAAATGCCTTTTTTCAGTCTTTAATGTTGATACCTTACTAGAATACTATTTTAAGAAATGACGTAATAGCGCAGGAATACAGAACTAACTCGATCACTAAAAACTGGTTGAAAGCGTGCTTATTAGATAATTCTAGAGGTGATACCTCTCAAGAGGTAGATTTAATTAATGTATTAATAGTTTATAGCCCAAGAGTCGACGAAGTTTTTTCAAGCGACTGAAAGATAAACAAAACAAGTAGATTTTCTAATGATTGGTAATACTTTTATTCCCACCTCTCTCCTCTCTCTTTCTCCCTCTCTCTTTCTCCCTCTCTCTCTGTCTTTCACTCTCTTAAGCAATTGACTGTCGAGTCTACTTTTTTGTCTTTAATCTTTGTACGATTGGACGTTTCGTCTACGGAATGATTGCATGCACCTATGTCTTTGGCTACGAATTCCGTCCATCTGATTGTTGATCTTCCTCTCCTTCTAGAACCAAGAAAATTCAGACTCATCGTCACATTCCCGATGTAATCAGGAGGTCTTTTCCCCACATAATACACTCACCAATAGGCTACAAACTTAGTAATGACACGCGTGTGAGATAACTTGATGTTAGGGTTGGAGAGTACCACACGCGGGGACCATTTTGATCACCCTTTTTCTTGCTACCCCTCAAATCACAACAGTGGCGAACACAAATATTATGGCGGCAGAAATATATAGCGGGTAGTTAGTGGTCGCTAGCAACCTCTACTAATAGAAATGAATATTTAAGAACATATACCTCCTATTTATATAGTATTGTTTATTTATTTATTGTCCACCTTTAATCTCATATATACGAGAAGTCGATTCAAACCTGCGTTCAACTATAAGCTTCCAAAACCTATTAAGATTAAATACCGTTTAAAACTAAAGAAAGTTAGACCCGATTTGGCTGAGAGTTGAAGGGAAGATAGCTTAGAACCAGAAGACGGACACAGGATACTTTTTATTCCGGTTAACTGCGAAGAAAAAAAGGAAAAACAACATTTTAATTTTTCCCAACCAAACTGAAAGAACAAAACGAAGTTTGCCAGAACGGTTAGCTAGACATTAATGTTTATACTTTCTTTGTTTAACAAATCAGATTAACATTAAGTAGTTTGATTCTAAATATATATACACTTTACAAGGAAAAATACTATGTTTTTTCGGGTACGCTGAGTATTATTAACCAACTCTCTCTGCAAGGCATCTCAAAAAAGGCTAGCACAGTTTAACATAGAGGACATTACCGACAAGACCACTGGTGGTAAAGTGCTGTGCAGCTAATTGCCCGGGTAGCGACCCACCTACTTAGCTACTCCTGCCGCCGATGTTCCGGCTTGGAGGTAAGGGTAGTCGGTAGCATAATAGCATAATAGCATCCGGCCACAGGACAACGACGCATACGACTATAACATATATGGGTTTGCCACGGTTGTCCCTTACCATCAGGTGACTCGTGTGCTTGTTCGGTGCTCTTTCATTAAAAAACTGTTTGAAAAAGAAAAAAAACAAAGTGTACAGTCGGCAAATGCTGAAAAGTGTACGGTTAGAACTATCCGTTAATCACAAAACAAATATGAAACAGTTTGTAACCTACCTGCAAACGTTCGAAAACGGTACACTTTCTAAACAATGCGCATCAAAGAGGCCCATAAGTGGTTCTTGCGGTGCTGTAATAGCGAATATCGATTAAAGACAACGTTGTCACATGTTGCCGCGATCTTTTTGAATTGCCAAGAGCGTATTCCCGTTTTGCTGGAATGAGTCATACCATGGGATTACATACTTACATTATTTGTAAATTACGTAGTTATTGCAATTTGAATGATAAAAAAATAACGTTACACAGCCTTGTTGCTTCAATAAAGTGTAGGTAAGAGCTCGTATTTTGACAACTAGGCTTTGTTTCCATACGGTTTCGTATTTGTACTGTGGTTCAATTCAAAATATTTCATCAAATTCTAAATTAGCTTTACCTTAATAATTTATAGGTAGTAAAAATCCACTTGTAGCAAACTTTGTTTGTAATTATGGACACAGAATGTCCATAATTACAAACTTTTCTTCACTTATGAATTTTAACGTCAGCAGTAAAGTTAAAGAGATTGTGGTCATAAAACGAATTTTAAACCAATTAAAAAACTATTCGTCGCCTCTTTGGCTAAAACATCAAGCAAGGTGTTACTAGTAATTTCCAATTCTCTAGTTATATAATTCCAGAAACACTTTTTTTTCATTGTTCAGAAGTTTTCTTTTGAATATATTTCGCGGAATTTTTAACAATTTTTTTTTCTAAGTAGTGGGTAAAACACGAAAATATTCTAAGAAATAGGAACTATGAAAATATAATCAATTATCAGCCAGATGTAAAATAAGCCTTTATTTTGCTAAATTCCGCGTAAGCAATGTTAAAAAAAATATATCAGCCAGATAATTGTGGCTAAAAGAGAAGTTTCTTCACGCTAGTATCCTCGAAGAGATGGGTAGAGGCACACCCAGGGCACTCACGACTAACCGAAGACACCAATTCTCACAAAGTGATAGGTGGCAAGCCTATCGTCAACCAAGCACATAATTAATCCTGAGCTTCCTGTTTGATAAGAAAACTTAAATATAACACATTTTCTTTTTGTTGCCCAACCTGAACCCGGTTGTACTTAAGAATTGTACAAAAACTGTAAAAACTAAACTGTAAAAATAAAAAATGTTAATTGGTACATTTAAATAAGTGTTGTACGGATTAAGAAAGTATTAAAAAATAAGACAGATATGTATTAAGTTAGCTGTAAAAAACAAAAAAATTAATAATAAGCAAGTGAACGAGCATAAGAGAAGAAAAAATCACAAATGATAGAAGATGGAGTAGACATTATTTCCCTGTACAAATAAAATAAAAATTAGCAAATTAGAGTAGATGGGCATCCCACCCATAACATGAATGTAAGAGAGAGAGTAATAAAAAGAAAAGGAATGAAGCATGAAAGTGCGAGAAGCATAATAGATAGAACTGGTATGAAAGAGTATATAGATAAGAAAAACCCTATAATAAACGATAGGGGAACAGAAAAAAAAACCCGAACCCGACCTCTAGACCACAATCAAGTACAACACCCGCTAGACCACAGTACATAGAACATTGTAATAAAAAAAATTAAAAGGCAGTTTTACTTCGAGTTCATCATTCAGTTTTTTTTAGCCGAATTCAAAGAAAAGGCGAAGGTTATATTTTCGACTCCAAACAATTTTAAGTATTTAAAGTTAATTGATTTGATTTTAAAAATTATGTTTTTATTTGAAAGATTTTTCTTCCGATTTGGCCCAATTGCTACCAAGACGGGATCTGAATATGGAAACCAATAAAATCTAGGTCGCCTCTGTGGTCTAGCGGTTCAGTTGTTAGACTTGACTGCATGTGGTTCCGGTTTCGAATCCCGGGTCGGGCAACAATAAAAAATTGGGGTTTTCCAATTTTCTAATAAAAAAAATGAACCTATCAATTATAATTAATCGCCTTTGTGCTCTAGTGGGCCAGCGTCGATCCCCGGGTCGGACAATTAAATTAATAGATAATTTATATTTTCAATTACCTGATAAAAATAACGTTGCCCGGGATTTGATATGTGCCCGGTCGGCGATAGGCTTGCCATATATCACATTGTAGGACTTGGTGTCTTCGGTTAGTCGTGGGTGCCCTGGTTGTACCTCTCCCTAGTACTTCGGGGAAATGGAGCCTGAAGATACTCACTTACTTACACTATCCTATCATATATACAATAACCTATCAATTGTCGTATAATTTTGAGGCTTAAAATGTTACAAACTCCAATAGCGTTGAATATTAATTAAAAGAAACGAAAGTTTCGTATATTTTTTATGAATTGAATATATTTTTATTTATTTGAAAATATCTTAAAATGTGTTTTAATTTTAACGATTCCAGTAACATACTATATTTATAATTAACATATCATTATAATTGAAGTTGGAAAAGTAGTATAGTAGTAGATTGTAGCAAAAGTATAAAGTAGCAAAATTAAGTTTTAACGATAAGCTCGCTATTTTGAACCACCAAACGAATGAAGAACGAATGCTGAGATTGAATCCCAATCGTAACGAGTGGTTTCAAACGTAGAATTTATCTCAATACTATTTTTTTACCAAGACGGAAAAAGTGTATTAATAATTTTTATTTTTTTTTGTTCAAATGTGTATGTGTGGTCATATTTTTAAACAAAGAAACACTTGTACTGTCTTACGTATCACTTTATTATTTTGTAAATAGCCTACCGGTTTCGCTTATTCATCAGGGCTAAAACTCACTCTTGTTTTTTTGTTTAAATATATGAATATTTGGAAGTTTCACCAAGCGCCGACGATGGAAAATATTAAATATAGTCTATGTGTGTGTATGTCTGTGGCATCATAACTTTTGAATGGTTGTTAAATCATAACTTTTAAACCGATTTCGATGCCGATTTTTCTTGTGTAAATTTCAGATTAGCATTTGTCGAGGGTTATTTTTTTAGTTTAGTGTTATGTATAAGTTATGAAAGACAGATACAAAAAAAACATTAGATTTAATGCAGTAAAAAGTGCCATAATTAAGTTAATGGGTTTTCTTAGTCGGGTGTCTTCTAAAGCGCACACAAAAAGGGACCCAAAATCGATTTCGAAAGCGCTCCAAGCCTCCACAAATACCAGGCTCGCATAAATATGTAACAGTTATCGCATTCCTATGTTCACGGTCTCCTCGTCCGTTCCCAGCGGGATGTACCAGCTGACTTGAAGGTCGTTGACACCTCTTTCACTGGAACGGGATGTGAATTCACAAACTTAGCGAAATAATTGAAGGACAAAGCAATTGCTCGTGGGAACGCTCTTATCCAACTTCCTCTCAGCAACAAGCTTAGAGAACAGCTGATTTTAACGATTTTTTAAACAGAAAGCAAAATTGAATCTTAAATATTAAAAAATACAGAAGATATTTAAAAAAAAAACAAATTTGTTGTTGTTAAAAATGAAGCGAAAAGCGTGAGAAAATGGAAAAGAAACTTCTTCGATGGTACCAGGGATCCATAATTTACGCCATAGTGTCTCAGTTCATCGAGAATATCTATAGGTATAGGATATCGAAAAAAAGTTAATCTTATGTAGGTATACGTTAATTAAAATTCGTGATTGATCTTTGAAAATATTGTAAATGAAGTAAATAATTAATTGGTGGATATATTATATACTATAATTTATCTTAACGCCCATAACCCCGAAGAGGTAGGCAAAGGCACAACCAGGGCACTCACGACTAGCCGACGACACTAATGTGATAGGTGGCAAGCCTATCGCCAACCGGGCACACATCCAATCCCGAGCAACATTTTTTTTTATTAGAAAATTGGAAAAACTTAATTTTCTTTTTGTAAAATGTGAGATTTAGCTCAAATCCCTATTGGAACCCCATCTCACTATATATAAACGCGTTGGACTTATTCTAAGAAGAAAAGTAATAAGACTCGTATAATGATGCTAGAATACAAAAATTGTTAAGAAAGTTTAATAGATCGAATATTTGATTGTAAAATATAATTGATTGTAATTAATCCATATTTTACTAAATAACTTAGTTTAATACTAATTTCTCACAAATAATACCTAGCTTCTTATAAAAAAAGTTGGGTGATAAGAGTATTATTTTTATTTATTTACTATTTAGTGCACTAAGAAAAAAGTGAAAACTACTAAGTAGATAGATTTCGTTCATATGTAAATACCGTTTCGTCGGACGTCCAGCAGAATTACCCCCATTGTAATTTAACCTTTTGTGTAATAAGCTTCGAATGTCAAACGATCTGCGTTGCTGGGTGGTCTATTCTGTAGTTTAACCGCCAACACAATGAGGGATTTAAATTTACAGTAAAATGTGGTGATAAAAGGCAGTGTATTTACTTTTGTGCAGTCATGTGTTGGACGGCTTCTACGGAGGGCTTAACTAAACGGTTCTTAGAGATAAGACGGAGAACCATTAATTAATGTTTAGGGTACGAAAATGCAAGTTAACTATGTAAGCAATTCGATGACGACTTTTTTATAGGAACTAGAAAACCACTTTAATTTGGATCGATATAAGAAATGAGGTTATTTTCCTTTTAACAACAGGCTTAACGGAGCTACTTACAAAACAAACAAAATAACTTAAGGTGCCACAGATAAGCAATTAACTATAAAAAAAGAACCTTTAATAGAATCTTTAAATTCGATACATTATGTCAAACGGATTTAGCAAAATGACCACATTTACTTAAACTGTTTTATTTACATCTTTTCTAGAATAAATAACAAGTCTATGAAAAGATCTTACGTAAAAAGAATTTGTATCCGATATTTTTTTTATTATTTATCAGGGAATATTGGAAATAACCAATAGCAGGACGTATTGGAAAGTACTAGGCTCACATAGAATAACGAGGGTCTATCGAAGCTATCAATACGGTGATGTAACATCGATATACCTATAGAGGTGTGCCATCCCGCAAGCGTTCGAAGTTCGAACTTATATGCGAAGCTTTTGCCTTTGGCGCGTAAAAATCATACCGCCCGCGCCATGTTAACATATACATGTTAATATAACTTTTAATACCTAGTAGACGGTATAAGTACCTTTTAATAAGCAATAGCTTTTGATATTTTTTTTGTCAGATAACTGTGGTATTTATTTATAAATATAAGATTATTATATTATTGTAAGCTTAAAGCTGTAAATAATTATCCCTGTATTTTTACTTAGAGCTTTTCAGATATGGATCCTATTGTTATTAATTTTGCAGTAGGTACTTAGTTATTGTAAACTTAACTTCTTGGATTTTTTATATATTAGGACTTTATCGCACAGGCATTCCCAAACGTTTAAAATAACGAAATATTTACAACATGTTTATTCTATGAACCCAATAAATGCGTGTGTGTGAATTCGACGAGATCATAAAGGTTTTGGTGTTATTGAAAAAAACGGAACTTTTACTCCTTTTGTTTTTGGAATGAGAATTAGCATTTGCCAGTAGTCAAGTTAAAATTTGCATCGAGTTACTCAACTGATCAAAATCGGATTAATTGCGTATAATAAAATAGCGATAAGTCGTAAAAGAAAGTAATGTCAGGGTCTTAAGTAAAACGGTGGCCTTATTATTCAAGCTCACTTAACGAGATTTGGCAGCAACTAGGAAAAAATACGATACACTAATTTCTCCATGATTATTTCAGTAGTGCTTTTTCACTGAATAAAGTTGTACAAAATGCCACCAAAATTGACTAATTTTACTCAATATAAACACGAAATTCAATAATTATGAAAAAACTATAAAAGTAAGTACATATATTCTCTCGATAGCACTCAACTCAAAAGGTAAATATTTACAATGTTTGTAATTGACAGCCTCGTTGGTCGAGTGGTCGAGGTCGAGACCAATTACGAGGTACGGGTTCGATTCCCGACGGGTGTAGGCATTAGTGAGATGAACATTTAGACGTGTGCATTTCCGAGTCTGTATCTATTTATGTATTTCTTTGTATCAGTATCGTTGACTAACACCCATAACACAAGCATATAATTTGCTTACTTCAGGGATGATTCTATATGTCTAACTTGTCGAGGGATATTTATCTATTTATTTAAAAAAATATTCAAACAGAATCAAACGCTTTTCGAATAACTTATTCCGATCAGTGTTAGGTGCTCATATTTATTTGTATTTAAAAGTACAATGTATCAAACTATTTTTAAATACCGTACGGTTGCCAGGAAGATATAGCCAGCTTGGTAATATGGCTCCTTTTGTGTAGGTAAAATTAATTAGTATTTGGTGCAAATTTATATTATATTGTTTGAAGTTACCTACTTTTTACCTCTTCATATTTGGAGCTCAATTCCCACGAATTTCGTATCTACCTATATACATAAATATGTATTTCATTTCGTGGGATCGATGTATATCGTTTTTTAATGGAACCTACTTTGGGTGTCGATGTAGGTACCTACTCAGGATGATGTTTTGAATTAACCTAATCTTTATTAGATATATGTAATATTCGAAATGAAAAGCTTCGAATAATAAAAACAACATACATTGCTCTATTTGTTCCATCTTGAAAATTAGATTTATGTGTAGACGAGCAATGTTCCATGTACAGATAATATGACGAAGCTTCTAGCCTTCACGTGGTTTCACTTAAGCGAGTTTTTGTCAAGCCAAACGCAAGTTTTTGATATGAAAATAATATTTGTGCATAAATGATAGTACTTTCATACTGATAATTAAAGCAATTCGTGCAAAATTATTCCCTAACCATTCCAAAATATCAAAAATGCACAACGTTAATATTTAAGTTTTCACTTCTGCCGGCACTCCCGGAGTGCAACCCGTCTTTTTTTAAATTTTTTAAACTGTCACCACCGGTTCAATATATGTATACCTATTCTTACCTATTCTAATAGATACCTATATAAATATATGTATACCTATTAGTGTTCTTCTCGTTACCAGCGTGCTTTGTGCTACCAGTATGTTCAAGCAAAGATTAGTAATTTTTTTTATGGTATTAGAAGGCAAACAAGGCAAATTTCCTGATTGTAAGAAATTCACCCGCCTAAAGACACCAAAGGTGGTAATCGTGCGTTACCAACCTGAAGCCGGAATGTTAGACCTCGAGCAAATGTAAGTTTACCGGTTGCTTTACCGTACGAACTGGAATACGTCAACGTGAAGCGCTGTCGTTATGGCAGGAATAGGTAAGGCCTAATCCGGGCGAGTCGGAGTGCAAACCTATACCACCTAGTCAGATATCACGGTGTTTGTGACGGTAAGTCTATGCTCGCCTTTTACGAGCTGCCTGGCAGGAAGGCAAATAATCAATTCTGCAAAGGAGCCTTGACAAACACGGGGGAAAATAAGAGTTCATTATTTTCGTTTCTATTATCTACCTATGCTTCTCGCTCTTTCTTTTTGGACAATTTATCTTTCTTTCTCGCTTCAAACATTCAATTCTGAATATTGAGGACACGCCTTCAGGTAGCAGTCGTAACTTTGTTGTAAACAATGTATTATTGAATACCTAATACAGGTCGGAAGTGACCAGGCCAAGCTGTATCTGATTGACATACTTCAACTTTTTATTGAATCTAATTATTGACTTGGGTACGGCCTGTGAATGTCAGAATTCAGAGTTTCGCAAAAAAGTCATCTCTCGGACATTATTCGAGGGTTTTGTCAAGATTTAAGTCTTCGAAACCGGCTTGTTTGTATAAAAACGGTGATGAATGTGTAGGAAGCCAGACAGATTTGTCAGGATTGTGAAGTTTGGTAACTAATGTAAGATAACTAATGTCATCCCACATCTACTTCAGCTCCAGCTAACTTAGCATTTATAGAAATGATTTTTTCGTAATTAACAAATTTTTCATAATTAGTTAAATAACAATGCGCTCCTTTTTTATTTAAATTTTAGTTTAGTTTGTGATGAAAGTTAGGCGTAAAATATGTCTTTGAATCCATCTTATTAACAAACATAGACTACAGTACTCCAAGTTTCAACCTGGTATTACAGTCTTTATTACACTGTGATACAGACTATAATATCAAAGTAACTTGAAACTTACCTACTTTAGTAACAATTGTTCAATAATAGAAAGAGACAAAACACGTTTAGTGCTGTCAGATTAGTCTTCTTCTTTTATAAATATGGTTTTTAATAGTTTTTCACGACTAATTTAGCCAATGTCAAGTACGGGACCACCACACAGTAAGTATTTTACTTTATCTGAAGATATTGAGCTACCTAAAAAGAAACACATACAATATGTATGCCAGCACCAAACTTTACAAAGAACAGACACACATATGGATAAACAAAATTTTTTTATAATTTAATTTTGTTAGATTTTATATATCTACATGTTTTTTATGACGGGTGCTTCTGCAATTCCACTGAACGATCTGGTCCATGTTGAAATAGTAAACTATACAGTTGATTGAGTTAAGATGCAACGTTGGGCGGTAAGAAATGGTCTCCTTGCTTGGAGATGTAATCATTAACTGTAGACAGAAAAAAATAAATAACATTGACATCCAAGGTAGGAGGGGAAACATTATCATTTGCAAGAGCGCAATCATTGGGAGCAGTATGCATAAAACCATTACCAGTAATGGCTTGATGTGCTGCTCTGTCGTATCCTTTTGAAGGAGGAGGAGGTTGTCTTCGTGGGACAAAGACAGTTTATTTGTACGAAGTAGTAGGTGGAGTGGGATATTGATGGTTATTGTCAGGTTGAACAGACTGCAGAGGAATGAAGTAAGGCTGGGGTTGAGAAAACATGATTTTGGAGGTTTCAGCATAGGATCTCCGAGTAATTGGGAATCTAGATGCGGCTTCCATATACGAGATATTCTCTTGTGTCATTGTCAGTTTATTAGCCCTCTGCCAAGAGTGCTCAGGCCATGATTTGTTAAAGGTAAAATGACGGCCTGAGCAATAAAGGCAGGAAGCTTCTGTTTCTTGTGCAGAACAAGTATCTCCGGTATGAGGTTGGGAACAACGGTAGTAATGAGGTTTTGACCTGCATTGAGTTTGGATATGGCCAAATCTGCAGCATTTATTGCACTGAATGGTGGTGAAATTATAGGGCTCAACCTGAAGGGCGGTGTAGAATGAGAAAATTCTTGAGGGAAGAGATTGTCCACTAAATGTCAAAACAACAACCTTTGTAGGGATCCAGTTTACTACACCATCGATTTTCTATTAAATCGTCTAGCTTTCAATATGTTCCTCCAAGGGGAAGGAAGTTGCACTGATGCCACAAATTCTTCCATCGATAGACCTGTAGAAACATCTCTAACAACACCCATACAAATTAAGTGAAATGAGGGTATGGATACAGAGTACCCAGCATCAGCTAGAGCCGATACAGTCAAAAAGTTATTAGCACTTTCAGGAGAAGTAAGCTCTACCGACATCCTATTTCTTCCAATTTTTTTTACACCGTCGGTTGATATATTTTTAATTTTATTTGAGTACGAGAATTGACCGAACTTTACCGGATTTATAGCTGTGCCAGATGAGGGATTGGTTTCGGTTTTAAAAACGTGTACTATAAAGGATTCTTTATCCTCTTTTGAGTATTTTGAACCACCACAGAATCACAATTTACCTCTCCGAAAAAGAATAATCATAATCGGTTACTATTGGGCGACTAATCGCGTAACAAACATACAAATAAAAGTCGGATTGATAACCTTCACTTTTTTGAAGTCTGCACGACATGGCAGCTATAACTCCCCTTAAACAATGTAGTGTAATACCGTCGAAAATTACCGAGCTTAGCCGTTTCTGGTCGACACCCTTCAAGTTTTTATTGCATCGTAAAATAATTCAGACTTGGCAATTGGGTCAAAAATTAACCGCTGGGTACGATAGTTATGACAATAAAAAATTCTGTCAAGCCTACAATTTATGTTAACATTTATGTCAAATTTAAATCAAAGACAGTGTTTGAGGTGTTAAGTATATGAATAAGTATAATATAGTGATGGGTGGATCGCCTCTGTGGTCTAGCGGTCCGGCGTCAGACTTGACTTCTTGAGGTTTCGGATTCGATCCCCGGGACGGGCAACATAAAAACTAGAAAAAATTGTATTTTTAATTTTCTAATAAAAATAAAGTTGCCCGGGATTGGATATATACGCGGTTGGTGATAGGCTTGCCACCTATCACAATGTAGGACTTAGTGTCTTCGGATAGTCGTGAGTGCCTTGGTTGGGCCTCTTCCTACCTCTTCGGAGAAATGGGCGTGAAGATACTTTTTTTATAGTAACGGGTCGAATCTCCAAGACAGGAAGGTATGTGACCTCCTCGAGGTTCATTCGAGGCAAACTCGAAGTCTTATAAAAGCTAGGACGAATATTTATTATTTATTTATAAATTAATTACAAATAATTCTAAGGATAATAATAAAGGACTAATAATTTTAAATATATGTGTATCATAAAGACACTCATTAAACGTTGACCGTCTTAGCGTAAAAAAACTAGGCAATAACTTTGCAGCAGTGCACTGGCAGCATGATATTGGTTGAGAATCCAATTTTATGCAGTGTTCAATAAAACACGTGTTCAGCTAGTGTTTTATTTTTTTTTTTATAGTAAGACGGTAAGAATTTTCATAATTTTGTATTTAGATCAATCATTAGGTATTTTAATATAGACATTTCAAATATATCACTAAGTAAATAAATAAATATCATTGGACAAGTTACACGGATTTAATGTCAGCCCAACGTAAGCAAATTATATGCTTGTGCTATGGGTGTTAGTCAACGAAACCATAACCAGAGATTAGTAAATATAATATTGTCTTTGCCATTACATAGAAACACTTAAGCCCCTCACTTAGCCAGAAGTGGCAATCGCCGCACTCCCCCGTTCAATGATACTATCAAATAATTGGGCTCTAAAGTAAATGTCTTAAGCGATAAATCACTATTTTTGACACTATAAAAGTAATTGGACAAAAAAAAACTGAAACACTTATCTTTCAGGTATAATACTTATCTATGTTTATGTTAAATCTGATATTTTCATAATTGAAGTAGACAGATGGGTTTTGCTTTCAAAAAAGGGTTAACTTTTTGATTTTTTTTATCGAGCAAAGTGAAATGAATCGCGTTTTGGAAACGATAGTCTTCTAAAGCATATTAATGTTAATCTTGTGTATTTTTGTAACCAAGATCCATGATTGCTTTGTATGAAAAAAAAAAACATTAAATTGCTGACGTATTTTAGCATACATAGACCCTTAAATAAATACCAGAATAAATTAAATAAAAGCTCAGACCAGGAAATGCAAACATCTAAATGTTCATCACACAAATGCCCGCCTCAGTTGGGCAACTCCAACTTCGCGGTTGTTCGGTGGTGGTAGGCGTGTACGCTAGTAACTCGGCCAACGATGCGGTCATCTTTTCTTTATGAATAAATGTAGAAATATTAGGTATATGTTTTCTTCTTTTGTTTTTGGCATTAGCGTTAACATTTGCCATTAGTCGAGTTAAAATTTGCATTAAGTTACCCGATTTCACGAAATCCGTTGTATACATGCAGAAATATTAGGTAGATAAATTATGTTTGGGGACAAAACGTTATAAAAAATAGGAGTAAAAAATATTTTCGTTAGTGATATTATATTCAATTTTCGTATTATGAACATCGTCAGTAGTAGGAAGAACGATTATAGGAAAAAAACGTTAGTTGGGCCAATAAAGACCCGACATAATTGTAGATGATTCGAAAAAATATTTCTCACTACCGCCATCTAGGCTAGCTTTGTTTTTATATAGGGATAGGCAGAACTGGAACTAGATATCTACAAGTTTTATATAAATAGGTTAATCTGAAAGTAGGACTGCCTTCCGTGTTAATTGCAACACCGAACAAGACAAGATTGCCACTTAATTCAATACCGCCATTAATTTGCCGGAAAATAGGCAAGCTATTTGGCCTATTACGGGAATTAGTGTCTTTCCCTTAGCAACATGCTAACCTGGTTCATCGGATTACGTAGGTACTGATTGATGTTATCCTATTACTTAACTAATACAGGTCAATTAGTTTTCTATCGTCCGTCGTGTTATTCTATGTCCGTCCGTCATGTTAACACTGTTCACAATTACTATGGACTTACTTTGGATCGAAAATGTAGGTAATGTAACGGACATTATTAATAACCCATTTAAGACAAGAGATAGGGCTACTTTAAATCAGTTACAAGGCAACCACTGATATTTTGAATGATTAGGTAACAAAAATATCTTAACAACAAAACTCTTAAAGCCCTATCTCTATCTGCAGATAGGTTATTAATATTAGCCGTAAGAAATATTTTTAACCAACTCCAAAGAAGGAGTTTTTAATTAGATTATTTGTGTGTAATTTGTTTTTTATTTTTTTAACGCGATTACTCAGCCAGCAAAGAACCGAATTTTAATTGGTCCTGTTTAAAGGAAAGGAAATCATAAATTTACACAAATTGAATCTAACCCCAAAGTAAGCAAATTATATGCTTGTGTTATGGGTGTTAGTCAACGATACTAATACATAGAATTACTTAAATAGATACCAGAATAAATTTAATAAACCCAGACCCGGAAATGCAGACATCTAAATGTTCATCACACAAATGCCTGCCCCCGTCGGGAATCGAACCCGAGCCTCGCGGTTAGTCGGTGTAGTTAGGCGTGTACGCTAGCCACTCGACCAACGAAGCGGCCAAATTAATTACATTAAATTTATTATGATCTGACTAGTGGTTTTTAAGTTATCACTACATAGCATTAAAAGTCGCTTTCCGCTGTCTGCCCTATGTTGCTTAGATCTTTTAAAACTACGCAATGGTTTTTGATGAGTTTTTTTAAGAGATTCAAGAGGAAGTTTTATATGTACACCATAGTGACGATTATATCCGCCGAGCGAAGCCAGGCCGGATTGCTAGAACTTAATAAAACAAAAATTACCTAATGAAATAGTTTTTGCAGTTTTACCGCGCTTAATTATATCAAAAGCGGAAAAGTGAGAGAGCTTAATATTAAATCATTATGATGTTTTGGATTATAACCATAGAAGGAAAAGTTGTGAACATACATACATATCTACACGCTTACGGGGTAGGCAGATAGTATCTATCGAGTGCCAAACTTCACGATCCTGACAAACCTGTCCGGCTTCCTTCACATTAATAACCCTTTTCATACAAACTTTTCAAGTTGTGAACATAATATTTAGTAAGTATCTTCACGCCCATATCCCCGAAGAGGGAGGCAGAGGCACATCAGCCGAAGACACTAAGTCCCACAACGTGATAGCTTATCGCCAACCGGGCGCATATCCAATTCTGAGCAACATCTTTTTTTATTAGAAAATTTGAAAACCCAATAATAATTTATAATCTCCATAATAATATTAATATGTATCTTATATTAATAATTTGAATAATTATTAATATTATTATGGAGACGCAAGATGAAAGAGAAAGCGCACGGGTGTAGACATACCTATTAGCTAGTAAACTTTTTAGCAAAAAATATTTGTGTTTGAAAATGGTAATGAGATTTTGGCTGTTTTTGTCACCTGAATCACCGGGTATTGGCCGTTTTTTTCCTAAAATTGAAAAAAAAGTATCTTCATGCCCATATCCTCGAAGAAGTAGGCAGAGGCACAACCAAGGCACCCACGACCAGCCGAAGATAATGTCCCACAATGTGATAGGTGGCAAGCCTATCGCCAACCGGGCACATATTATCCTATCCCGAGCAACATTTTTTTTATTAGAAAATTGGAATAATCCAATTTTCTTTTTGTTGCCCGACCCAGGATTCGATCCCGGGACCTCATGTAGTCAAGTCCAACAACTGAACCGCTAGACCACAGAGGCGATTAATATTTATATTTTCAACACGTTGGTTTTTATATAGATAGATCCTATACTTACCTGCCAAGCAGTCTGTTAAAGACAAGCTAAATATGCTTGTAAATTATATCCCGCCTTTTTAAGACTTCAAAAAAAAGGTGGAGAATCTCCATCTCCTATGGCAACCTACATATATATGCTGACATAGGTCTGACGCAAAATTCTCAGTTTACTGTGCTCAAGTTGAAAATATTGAAAATGTTATATCATAATCTACAAATGATGACATAGCTTTGACGCTAAATTCTCAGTTTAATATGCTAAGCTGAAAATATTGAAATCGTTATATTATGCTAACCTACAAATGATGACATAGGTCTGACGCTAAATTCTTAGTTTACTATGCTCAAGCTCAAAATATTGAAAATGTTATATCGTTGGATTTTGGACATGGAAGGAAAGTAAAAGATTAAATTCTTTAGGCCCAATTGTGCAAAAATCTTAATTCATCCGGTAAGAATGGACATATCTTCGCTCGAATCGTAAAACTAATATCCCCGTGTTGGTCTGGGTTCGCGGAGTAGAATAGACCGTCTCTGCCCAGCCGCTCGAAAGAAGCAAGCGTTAGTTAAGGGGCCATGTATGCTAAAATACGTCAGCAATATACTGTTTTTTTTTTCATACAAAGCAATTATGGATCTTGGCGAGAAATATACACAAGATTAACATTAATATGCTTTATAAGACTAGTGTTTCCAAAACACGATTCATTTTACTTTGCTCGATAGAAAACAATCAAAAAGTTAACCCTTTTTCGAAAGCAAAACCTATCTGTCTGCTTCAGTTATGAAAATATCGACACCAGATTTAACATAAACATGGATAAATATTATACCTAAAAGATAACTGTTTCAGTTTTTATATTTTTTTTCAAATTACTTTTATAGTGTTAAAAATAGTGATTTGGCGCTTAAGACATTAACTTTAGAGCGCAATATTTCATAGTAATCATGGAACGGGGGAGTACGCTGATTGGCTCTTCTAGCTGACTAAGTATGGGGCCTTAACATAGAGGTCAGTACCAACAGGACCACTGCTTGCTGGTAGAGCGCTATGCAGCAATTTGCCCGGGCAGAGATCTACCGTCTTACCTATTCCCGCCGCCATAATAACCATAATCTGTCATATTCCGGTTTGCAGGGTACGGTACCTGGTAGAATTGCACAATAGGCGTAACATCCCAGCGACTCACCTACAATATCTATGGTGTCTATAGGACACGGTTATCTCTTACCATCAGGAGAATCGTGTACTTACTCACTTACACAAAATAAAATAAATAAATATCCGCAAGAGATCCGGTGATCCGCAAGAGAACGAGATTAACCGAAATAGTTCAGAGAGTTAGCAAGCTGAAGTGGCGATGGGCACGCCACATTGCTCGCAGAACCGACAACCGCTGGGGAAGAAAAGTTCTCGAGTGGCGGCCCCGCACCGGAGGACGTAGTGTTGGACGACTTCCCACCCGGTGGACTGATGACCTGAAGTCGCTGGATACAAGCGGCTGGTGACCGTGACTTGTGGTGCTCTTTGGGGGAGGCCTATATCCAGCAGTGGAAGTCCTCCGGCTGATGAAGATGATGATGAAATAAATATCACTCTGCACTAGCATAACCTCGGGAAAAATTTCATTGTCGCGAAAAAATCATAATGCGCCACCGTGTTAACCTTTGGTACAAATTATTGGCAGTAAATAGCAGGTCGTAAAAATCTGCGTGATTCATATAACCTGCCAAAATCAACAGAATAATTTCTTCTCGTCTGTACGAGTTTCCGGAATCCGAAGCAAGGTTATCACAACTGCCGGATACATTTTTCATTTTAATAAAGGTGTTAAATTCGTTTGGACTATTTAAATATCCGAGGTTTGAGAAAGAATGGGATTTAAAGAAAGTTAAAATAAAAAAATAGCGGTCAAGTGCGTGTCGGATTCACCCATGAAGAGTTCCGTAGCAGCTAATACTAAATAGCAATAATTATAATATAAATATTTTTTCAGTTCATTCTCTTCAAATTTTCGCCATTTAAAGTTTAAACTACACAGCGCCATCTCTTAACAGTGAAGCAAAACTATTTTAAGTGTTGGTGTAACAGTACTTATAAAACAAACTACTTGAAAGTTTACATGGTAATGTACTTCATATATATTTTAAAGTTTTATCGTTCTCTTAGTTTAGAGCTTACAGGGGGGGAGGAACATTTTACCACTTTGGAAGTGTCTCTCTCTCAAACTATTCAGTTTAGAAATTTTCGAAAGACCTATCTATAGATATCCCACACTTTGATGAAAAAACATTTTGAGTTTTAGTTCTAAGTCTCTGTATATAGCGTAAGAGAATTAAAATAAAGACATATATCTACATTTACCTATTTAACAAAATCATTTGTTTAAGAATCACCAAATATTTTCCTTAATAAAGATATACGTTGATTGAAGCATATAATTGAAGCATATAATAAAACGCAGAAAGAGCTGGGCAAAACCAACTTCAATGTCAATATTTTGCTGCCTAATAAAAGAGTTAAACTAATTGCCATAAAATTAACTTTGGAGCATCCATCTAAAAAAACAAAATCGGCATGGAGAGTCTAAGCCTAAGAACTCACGGAGCAGTTTTGATTCGCGCCTCTGGCAGTTGCTTCAGGTTCTGTAGAATATATGTTTTTTATGTTATAGGAAGGCAAACAAGCAGACGGATTTTCTGATGGTAAGAAATTCACGCCGCCTAGAGACACCAAAGATGGTAATGGTGCGTTGCCAACCTGAGGTCAGGATGTTAGGCCTCGAGGAAAAGTAAGTTTACCGGCTACCTTACCCTCCGAACCGAAACACATGACGTTATGGCGGCAGGAATAGGTAAGGCAGTGGTACCAATCCGGGCGAGTATAAAACGTAAGAGCATTTCACGACGCGTTTTACACCCGCAGCGACCGCGGTTGTTTGCGGATCCCGCGGCAGCGGTCGCTCGCCCGTAGAATCGTACAAGTTTGCGGGTGATTTTTACAACCGCGACAGCTGTGTGACCGCACAAATTACCGGTCTCGTGAGTTTTGAAATAAAACCGCAGTTTCGCGACCGCCGCGGGCACGGCTAACAACCGCCCCGTCAGTTCTTAATCTAACGCGGAGTCTAATATTTTTATTAGACTCGTACAAATCTAACTCGTTATTTTGTCGGGGTCTAACATAAATATATCTATATATAAACGTCAAATTGAGAACCTTCTTTTTTTCTTCGCTCAAAAATATATATTTATACCAAAGGATGGCAATCAAGATATATGGCAATTGTCTTCCTTAAGCTGTATTTATTATCTCCTCTTTGGTCTAGCGGTCAAGGTATTGGACTTGACTGCATGAGGTCCCGAGTTCGATTCCCGGGTTGGGCAACAGAAAGAAAATTTGGTTTTTCCAATTTTCTAATAAAAAAATGTTAATCTAGATTGGATATGTGCCCGGTTGACTATAGGCTTGCCACCTATCACATTGTGGGACTTGGTGTCTTCGGCTAGTCGTGGGTGCCGTGGTTGTGCCTCGGCTAACCTCTTCGGGAATATGGGCGTGGAGATACTTATTTAAAAATAAATATTTATATAAAAGGATGGCAATCAAAATATTATACGACAATTGTCTTCCTTAAGCTGTATCATAAGATAGCTGTATTATTACTGAGCGATTAGGATCATGAGTGATATTTATTTCGTCAGACGCGTGAGCTTTTATTCCGGTTCTCGGGCACTCTACTCAAATTCGGACTATGAAACTTATTGGAATCGGTCTCCTGACCTCTCGCAGTATATTATATTGGCTGGAGCGACCTTCGGCCAGTATCTAAACAGTAGACCTCGATCAACTTCCGTGCGTCACCGTTGCCAAAACACATCAGAAAACTTAATCAACCTTAATAAAATACGGGTTTACGTCTTTTAGATAATTTGTGATGTATTTGAACATTTCTTGAAATACTAGAATAACAACGACTTCCTTTGGCTTATTTAATGAATATTGGAATGAATAAAACAATTAGCAAACACAAAACAGGTCTACTACCTGGCCACTAATACGGTAAATAACTAATAAGTATTTCATTTATTTTAAACTAGGTGTTGCCCGTGGCGTTGCCCACGTGTTTCCACAGGAACATTATTTAGGCATAAAAAGCTATCCTACGTATCCAAGATACCTTCAATATGTGTACCAACTTTCATGAAAATCCGTTCAGCAGTTTTTGCGTGAAGCAGTAACAAACATACAATAGGAACATTATTTAGGCATTAAAAACTATCATATGTGGTAATTCAAGATACCCTCTATGTGTGTGCCAACTTTCATGAAAATCGGTTCAGCAGGTTTTGCGTGAAGGAGTAACAAACATTAACAGGAACATTATTTAGGATAAAAAACAATCCTATATGCTAATCCAAGATACCCTCTATGTGTGTACCAACTTTCGTGAAAATCTGCTCAGCAGTTTTTGCGTGAAGGAGTAACAAACAAACAAACAAACAGACAAACTTTCACATTTAAAATATTAATAGGATAGGATAGGATAACATGCCTAGTGCATAACATAACATATTCAACAAAAAAATGTACGAACTTATTCCTAAATATAGCAGGTTTCACCTGTTCTATAATCATTCAAATTTGGAATAGTGAACATATTTTAAAGGTATTAAACTATTAAAAAGTCAATATACACACACATATCTTCACGCCAAGTTCCTAATGGGGTGGACAGAGCATCGAACGCCAAATCTCACGATACTAACAGACCTGTCTGGCTTCCATCACATCCATTACCCTTTTCATACAAACACACCGATTTAATTAAAATGGTGATAATATCCGAGCGATCTGATCGTGGAATGTCAACATTGGTCTCCCCGGGTACCTACATCCTTCCACACATTCGCATTATATATTTGCTTTGTCAATCTTTCCACATGATCAAACCAGCGGAGCATGCACTTTTTCATTTTAACACCAACACTTTCAATCCCACTGTTTCTCGGATCTCACTGTTACGAATACGGTCAGCGAACGTTACGCCACAGATTTTCCAAAGCGCTTTAATTTCGACCGCATTTATCCTACTCTCATGCGTCTTCTGACATACCCAGCTCTCGCTTCCATACGGGGATACGCGCAGAATTATGCAAAGCGAGTCTAGCATTTTGATTCAAAACCTCGCTTTGTAATAGCTACAATATAACCAATAAATAACCCGCGCAATGTACCTAAAGCTTTTGTTGTGAAGCCACTACCATAAGCGCAATTTTTAACATAGCTATCAAATAAAACTCCTGCATGATGAGGGCAGGCATTTGTGGGACGAACATTTAGATGTCTGCATTTCCGGGTTTGGTGTTTATTAAATTTGTTCTGGTATCTATTTACCCATGTATGTCTATGTATTAGAATCGTTGATTAACACTCATAACACAAGCATATAATTTGCTTACTATGGGGTAAGATTAAATTTGAGTAACTTGTCCAGAGATATATTTATTATTATTATTTGAGTTCACTTTAATATTGCTTTTTTGGTAAGTCAAAAAATGTTTTCGAACTTGGAGAGTTTGTAGAGAAGCTGCGGGATTCTTTTACCAATTTAATCATTTCATGTCATTTGGTTATACGCAAAAGTGAAAATTAGTCATATACCCAGTTCTACCGACTACCATACCCTCCTGACCTTTCTGGCGGCAGAAATTGGTAAGTCGTTGGATGGCCCGGGGCTAGTTGTCCATGACCCTTTTGACATTTGCTCGCCTTTCACTATCTACCTGGCAGAAAGACAGATGGTCTATTTTACATAGGAGACACGAACTACATTAAAAAACCATTGCTTTCAGTTTTATCTTTTTGTGACTAGATAATAGCGAATATTCAGATAGTGAAAGGTTGATAAAAGGATAGCGACCCTGACTCAAGTAACGACCCTTGCTTCCTAAGTAAAGATGTCGAAGTAGGTCGAGAAGCGATCATAAAATTATAGTCTAAAAGGATACGAGGTTTTAGTTCGTATAACATTTACTGCTAGTGTGTTTTTAATATACTTCAGAAAGGTTGTATGTTCGACGTCTTTAAGTTGCTTTAACCCCCGATAGTAAGAGAATTTTTTTTACGACATCGGAAGGCAAACATGCATACGGATTTCCTGATGGTAAGAAATTCACGCCGCCTAGAGACACCGATGGTAGACAGAGATGGTAATGGTGCGTTGCCAACCAGAGGCCGGGATGTTAGTCCTCAAGCAAAAGTAAGTTTACCGGCTACCTAACCCTCCGAACCGGAACACGTCATGACGTTATGGTGGCAGGAATAGGTAAGGCGGTGGTACCAATTCGGGTGAGTCGCTGTAAAACTTTACCACCTAGTCAGATGTCACGGTGTTAGTGACATTAAGCTTATGCTCACCTTTTACGAGCTGCCTGGCACAGGAAGGCAGATGGTCTATTCTACAAAGGAGCCCAGACCAACACGGGATTATTATAAGTTTGGCTTGTCTGTTGAGTGTGTGTCAATGTGTGCAAATTCGCGTGTGTGTATATGTGAGTGCGTGCGTGAGAGTGTTTGTGTCTGTTCTGCATCTTACAAGCACGTATGACGTGTTAAATCGGTGAATGTGAATTGAAAAAGTGAATTTTATGAAAATATGTATGAATGTGCCCAAGATGCTGCCGCTGGGTCCGAGTATTCATATGACTCGGAAATAGCGGAGGCATCTGACGGAATTATGATGGAAGAAGTTGAATGGACAATAAGAAGTATGAAATATGGTGAGGCTGCGGGAGTAGATAGGGTTAC
>NJDC01000438.1:66047-78575 GCA_002245475.1 Calephelis virginiensis
GAAGCATCTGGCTGTTGGTCAGAAGGTTTTCTGCGGTTTTGTGGATCTCGAAAAAGCGTTTGATAGGGTTGTACGTAAGGAACTTTGGAACATTTTGCCAGATTATGGGTTAGTCGGGTCCCTGCTGCATGCGGTGCAGTCTATGTATTTAGACTGTAAAGTATATCGCCTTGGTTTGATGTTAATATTGGCGTCAAGCAGGGTTGTGTGTTGTCAGCACGCTTGTTTATCTTACATTTGGACAAACGTCTTCAAAGGTTAAGATCACTGAATGTGGGAATACGTATAGGTGACCAAGTGGTGAACTGCCTGCTTTATGCAGATGAGGCTGTACTTTTGGGCTCTACACCATCTGAGCTGCAAACACTGGTCACAGTTATGGAAGGAGATTGTAAAGAAAAGGGCTTACATTTGAATGTGGTGAAAACCAAAATAATGGTGTTTGAAAGAGACGTAGCCAGAACGGATGTAAGAGTTTTGATTGATGATGTAGTGCTGGAACAAATGAATGAAATTGTATATCTTGGTTGTGCTTTTAGCAGGGATGGAAGGTACACCGCGGATGTAGAGAGGAGAGTGAGTGCAGGCAATAGTGTGAATGGAGCGTTGGGTAAGCTATTCCAAAGTGAGGTTTTGAGTCAAAAAGCTAGACTCACTTTGCATAATTCTGTGCTTATTCCAACGTTACTGTATGGAAGCGAGAGTTGGGTATGTCAGAAAGAGCATGAAAATAGGATAAATGCGGTTGAAATGAAAGCATTACGGAAAATCTGTGGTGTAACACTTACTGCCCGCATTCGTAACAGTGAGATCCGAGAAAGAGTGGGATTGAAAGAAAGTGTTGGTGTTAAAATGCGAAAGGGCATGCTCCGCTGGTTCGGTCATGTGGAAAGAATGACAGATGAAAGATTGACAAAGCAGATATACAATGCGAATGTGGATGGATGTAGGTACCTACATACATCATACACGTATTTATTTAATTTATGGCTCAACTTTTGTGCTTGAGATTTCCAGTTTAAATTTCTGTTAACTTGAATGCCCAAAAATTTAATTTCATCTACTTCTTCTATATTTTGAGCTCCGTATTTTATTTTTAAGTTTACTTTTGGTGTGTTATAATGTAAGAACTAAATAAATTTAGTTTTGCTTACATTTGCGAGTAAATTGTTAACCTCTAACCATTTAAACATTGATTCGACGGATTTATTTACTTTGGACCCTAAAGATTTCTTGTCACTCTCCACGATAAGAGCGATGTCATCCGCAAACATAATGTATCGGTATTGTAGGATATTTGACAAATCATTTATATATATATTAATATTTCCCTGTTGGACACCAAATTTGTTGATGCTGCTCTTTGATTTATAATTGAGTAATTCACTTTTATTATTAATTTGACTAATTTCGACATACTGTTTTCTGTCTGAGAGATAGCTGGTAATCCAATTCAGTGCTACACCTCTAATACCATATTTTTGTAATTTAATTATTAAATTTTCATGTTCAACATAGTCAAAGGCCTTAGACATATCAAACAAAATAGCTGCTACCGATTTGTTGTTATTTAAATGCTCTGTTACGAATTTTATAAGGTTAAATGCTGCTAAAGTGGCAGATTTATTTTTTTGAAATCCGTATTGTCCATAATATAATGTATTATTTTTCATGAAATAATCAATAATTCGCTTGTGCATTACTTTTTCAAATTTTTTTGCAATAATAGGTATAAGGCCTATTACAGGCCTGTAATTGCCCATTAGGATACAGAAAAATGCTGTTTGTCGTGTCTTTCATGTATGAATTGTAATTATTTTTCTCCTGAGTTATTTTTTTTATTTGTTAAGTTTAATTTTAATTTTGAATTATTATAATTTTAAATTAATTTTAATTATTTAATAAGTTTGAAATACTTAAAGAGTCTCGTATTTCTCTGTCATTATGTTTTAGGTTATTAATGTTTTGTGTTCCTGCAGAAGAAACAGTTTCAGCATTAATGAGGTTCCACAGCACTCGATTTTTATTTTTAGACTTTAGGATATAGTTTTTTTTAAAGAAAGTATACCAAGGATAAAAACTATAATATAATATTTTGCGACTTTAGGGTAGAAATAGTCACCTATGTGTCACGTAACGTTTAGAAAGGGGGAGGTGGGTGGTACAGAAAAACGTTACGCAGCGTTACAAGGGGGGAGGGGTCAAGAATCTTCAAATATTGAGTAACGTAATACTTGAACGCTCCCTGAGGAGAGTTGTGACACACGTCGATTTTTCACGCTCGAGACTTGAAAAACGTACACTATTGCGAGCTCAATGTCCGTTAATAGGTTCCAAAAAATCAACGATGTCACAACTTACCTCGGTCTCCCTTACTATGAAACTAAATATTTAGAAAATTATTAAACATCAAATGAGCCAAATTTTATCCTGACCTTAGTATCCCAATACTCCAAATTACCGCCTCGTTGGTCGAGTGGCTAGCGTACACGCCTAACTACGCCGACCAACTGCGAGGCTCGGGTTCGATTCCCGACGGGGCAGGCTCTTGTGTTATGAACATTTAGATGTCTGCATTTCCGGGTCTGGGTGTTCATTAAATTTATTCTTGCATCTATTTAAGTATTTCTATGTATTAGAATCGTTGACTAACACCCATAACACAAGCATAGAATTTGCTTACCTTGGGGTTAGGTTCAATTTGTGTAACTTGTCCAGAGATATTTATTATTTTATTTATTTATTTATTAGGTCAAAAAACGACTACTCTATTACAATAACGAGCTCAATATAAATTTACTACATCATAAAGCACGAATAAACTTTCAAAGTCAAACATCCTCACTGGGATAGCCGAGTGGTTATCTAGCCGTTTGAAGGGACGGTCACGCTGTGTTGGCCATTAGTAATAAGTTAACACGTGGTTAATCAAACAAATCCTTAGGGCTCTGGTCGATTAGACCTTTCAGATTATAATCTGTCCATACTTTAAAATTTTAATGAATGATACCTAAGAGCAAATAGAAACCAGGACCAAGGGGATTGAAATATAGAAAGTGCTTCGCCATGAAGAGTAAAGCAAAGCGCCTGGTCAAGGGTACCATAACCCTTTTTTGGAATTATTTCGTATTTTTTTAACCCTAAATTTGGGGTTTAAATTGTGTTAAGATTACACCAGACTAATAAACATTTTCGCCACATGAAGTCAATAGTGTTTATAATTTGGATTTTGTTATTTTATTGAAACTAGTGGTCGCCCATTGGTCGAAATTTGACCATAATAAATTTTAATATCTTGTTGATAAGAACGCCATCTTCATTTCTCTAGACCAACTACTTTGTTTCCAAACTTTTTAATGCGCCATCTGTGATCTTTAATCGTTATCATCAATATATTTGTTTGTGTGTGTCAAATGCATGGTAGTGTGGGTAATGTTTTATTTATTGATTAAGTGTACTTTATCATTATTATTATTGAAAAATATTAGCGTTCTGCACTTGTTCTACACATAAACTATAAGTGTGCCAAATTTTATGGTCCTGCGTCCGCGCAATTTTCGTAAAAAGGGGTCCAAAGTTTTGGCATCACATATTAATATATAGACAAACTCAATTTCGTCACTAAACCATTTACTGTTGATCTTCAAAATGTTGTACTTCTGGTAGGATATTGGAACGCAAACAAGCAGGCAGATTTCCTGAAGGTAAGAAATTCACGCCGCCTAGAGACACCAAAGGTGGTAATGGTGCGTTGCCAACCTGAGACCGGTTTGCTAGCAAGTATATCGGCTACCTTATCCTTCCAACCGGAACACGTCAACGGCAAGCACTGACATTACGGCGGCAGGAATAGGTAAGGCGGTGGTACCAATCCGGGCGAGTCAATGTGAGACTACCACCTAGGCAGATATAACGGTGTTAGTATCAGTAAGCCTGTACTCTCCATTTACGAGCTGCCTGACAGGAAGGCAGATTGTCTATTCTGCAAAGGAGCCCGGACCACCACGGAGATGTTACTAAATTGATAATTTATCCAAAAATAATTTAATCAGTTCAAGATTTACAACCACAACGATAATACGAACAACGAACGATTATTAAAAGCAAACTTACAAATTTCGAATACGTAGAATCGTCGAATAAAACAGAAAATTATGTCGAGTATATATTTTTCAAGTCGAATAATACAGAAAATTATGTCGAATATACATATATATATTATATATTTGCTGTAGAAAACTACCTCGTCAACTCCATGTGGTCGGTGTGTCCTTTAACCTGAAAATAACAGTTTTTAGTTATTACGTAATTTACGTCGACAAATTAAAAAGCATCTTCACGCCCATATCCCCGAAACACCCGAAGAGGTAGGCAGAGGAACAACCAGGGCACCCACGACTAGCCGAAGATACTAAGACCCACAATGTGATAGGTAGCAAGCCTATCGCCAACCGGGCACATGTCCTATCCCGAACAACATTTTTTTTATTAGAAAATTGGAAAAACCCAATTTTCTTTTTGTTGCCCGACCTGGGATTCGAACCCGGGACCTCATGCAGTCAAGTCCAACAACTGAACCGCTAGACCACACAGGCGATTTATGTCGACAAATTAGATCTTCAATGAGGGCCAACAGAGATATGGTTATTGTTTACGAGGCGACATTTATCTAACTATCTTCACGCCATATCCCCGTAGCAGTAGGCAAAGAAACAATCCCACAGTGTGATAGGTGGCAAGCCTATCGCTAACCGTCAAATTATCTAAGTAAATATTAGTAATGCGTTGGTACTAAATTTAAACTGGGCATAGTTCACAAAAAAAGTATCCCGACTATTTTTTATCAAAGGCCATATTTTCATGATCAGTCTTGTTAAAAAACAAGTCTTCTTAAAATAACTATAATGTGCTGTAAAAAATGAAAAGGGTAATGAGTGTGGAGGTAGGCAGGAAGGTATGGCAAGATCGTGGAATTTGGCACTTTATATACTCTGCCTACTCTTTAGAGACTTTACGTGAAGATATGTATGTATGTAAGGTTAAAAATATAGCTGCACCGATCCAGGCCAAGCATCACAATACTACGTAGTAGTCAAAGGGTTAGTGACAAACTGATCTTGTCTCTTACAATTCGTACGCAAAAGACTAGATATTATTCAAAGGAGCGAAACACGAACGACACACAAAAATTGGGTATCTATGCCTAAAATTTCAGCCTGTATAATTTATTATCGTTATTTCAGTCGCTTAGCCCGTTTTCGACCATTAAAAAACGATAAGCAACCGAACCACCAGTTTCCGTTTGTCACATTTTTTAGTTCCACCCGGTATAACTTAACTGTAATAACGATTATTACAGTCGCTTAGCCCGTATTCGGCCACTACAAAAACGATAAGCACTGTGTACCGAATCACCAGTTTCCCTTTATCATAATTTTTAAATTTCAAGCGGTATAACTTATTATCGTTATTACAGTCGCTTAGCCCGTTTTCGGCTACTACAAAAACGATAAGCACTGTGTACCGAACCACCAGTTTCCCTTTATCACAATTTTTCAATTTCAATCTGTATAACTCATTCTCGTTATTACAGTCGCTTAGCTAGTTTTGACCTCCCACCGTCGATATTAATTACTCTCATTAGAATTGGGCATAATTTTCCAGAAAAGTGAAACTCAAGTGCAAACCGCATCATAAAGGTCAATAGCATTGTTATGGGCGAATCCTTTGATGTTTCAATTACAGTGATTCATTTCATGAAGTTCATGAAATGAATTACTATTCTATTCTATTCATACATGGGTTGGTATTACTAAATACACGACTTGGTATTAATGTAAATGTTCTCATTCATAGTGATGTCCGAGAAAGAGTGGGAATTAAAGAAAGCGTTGGTGTTAAAATGAGAAAGGTCATGCAGGTTCGGACACGTAGAAAGAATGGCTGATGAAAGATTGACAAAGCAGATATACAATGCGAATGTGGATGGATGTAGGTACCCGGGGAAACCTAGGTTGACATTTCACGATCAAATCGTTTGGATGTTATCCGAAGGTGGTGTCAAGAGTCTCCGTAAACTCCGAAAAGGGTTATAAATGAGGAGGAAGCCAGGCAGATTTGCAAGGATCGTGAGGATTGCCACTTGATACTCTCTGCCTACCCCGTAAGCGACTTGGCGTTTAGATATGTATATGTATGTGTGTTCTCATTTATTTGAAATTAATCACTGTCCACAGCTTCGGTGCCGTGGACAAAAGAAGTTCCAGAAGATCCAGTAGCCTGTCAGTTATCATTGGCTAGACTAAAAATCTCACGATAAGGCTTTAAGTCAGTGGTGCTTATACTTTATGTTGTGAAGATCAACTTGAGAAAAAGTTAAGGGTTTAAGATCGACTGCTTTATTTTTTTTATTGTCTGTTTATAAATATAACATGTATTTATATTATCATTTATTTTTGTTGTAATTATACGTAATTATTAGCAGTTTTACATAGATTATTACTATTTACACACATTTGTAGATAAAAAATATTCGAAATTCGAAAATAAATCTTGTAGTCACTAACTGGTTTAACCTTTAAGATTGACCGTGGAACCTCTCGCGATCGACCGTTTGGGCACCACTGCTTTAAGCGAGGACTTTAGAAACTCGTTTTGAGTAGTTCACAAAAAAGGTTGCTAGCGACGATTTTGAAAAATTCTAAATATCCTCACATATTATTTTTAGGTATTTTAGAAGTATATCTCAACTTATTTAGTGTTATTTTTTAATGTTTTTTTATTCTAGCCGGCGAATCGGGCACCAAGAAGATCCACGACCAGGTTTTTTAAAATCAGGAAATTATCTGTTTGCTTTCAAATTTAATGAAAAACTAGAATCTCATTTTGTCGATCACCTTAGAGACTCTAAGGCAGGAAGGGGAGTTTTGGCGCCATCGAGAGAAAAGATGGTCAAAGTTTTTTCATAATTATTGAATTTCGTGTTAATATTGAGTGAAATTAGTCAATTTTGGTGGCATTTTGTACAATTTTGTTCAGTGAAAGTGCACAAATGAAATAATCATGAAGAAATTAGCGAATCGTGTATTTCCTCGTTGCCGCCAAATCTCATTACATGAGCTTGTGTAAAAAGGCCACCGCTTTACCCAAGAGCCTGACATGACTTACTAACGACTTATGACTGATGACTAATTATAATTGATATAAAACAAATATAAAATTTGATGCAAATTTCTACTTCACTAATGGCAAAATACTAACGAGATTGCCAAAACCTAAAGAAAGAAGAAAAGGCAGGAAGGAAGCACAATCTATGAAACGTAATAAATATTGGACGCCTAAAATATTTGTACCTATTATCCATTGTCTGCGCCAATTGTCAATTTATTTTATGACATAATGAAAATGAACATTATTTATTTGCGGAATATGTGTGTTATGAAGTTGTTACCAAGATATTTAAGTTTACAACATATTCTACCGCATTGTGGTGTCCAAATATTAAATTAAATTTAAAATAATTAAATATTTATGTACATTTTAACATTTAAATCACAGTACTTATTTATATTTTAATTGACATTTTATTTATTTATATATTTGGGTGAATTTCAATAAACGAGTTTTTTTTGTCATATCGGTGAACTTTTTGATTTATATTTTTTTTTGCATATTTTTCAGGTTTTGTGTAATCTTTAGCATAGTTAATATCCCCAAATTTAATATCATCAACGTAACATTAAAGACTAAGGAGAAAATTAATTTTGAATTCTGGTTTCCACCAATGTCACAAACCAGCACCGATTGTTTTTTTATGTACACCATATGAAAAGTTTGTACACCGAAATGATAAGTTAATCCAGCGAAATGACATGCATATCTAGCGATATGATAATCTATTTTTTATAACCTTTGAGATTTAGTTAGTAGGTACCTAGGTTATTTTTACAAGGGTAACTTAGAACTGAAGACCTGAACTAAGGTTATCATGTCACACAAGAACTGTTTTGTTAGAAGTTCAAATAAAATACAGTTTTTGAAATTATATACCAATTTTATTTTATTTCTCATTTTCTTTTTTTATTTTATTAAATTAATTATAAAAAATAATTATAAAAAATATTTAGTTTTATTTTCATTGTTTTATTAAAATGAAGCACAAAAGGAAATAAAATTCACTGATAGGTTAGAATTGCACAATACACGTTTATTACTGCGAACGATCCAACTAATTGTCTTGCCGTGTGTACTCTTAAAACATTGTAGCCTTATAGATTTAGCAATAATAAGAATAAAAAGTATCTTCACGCCCATATCAAGATAGGCAGAGGTGCAACCAAGGCACCCACGACTAGCCGAAGACACTAAGTCCCACAATGTGATACGTGGCAAGCCTATCGCTAACCGAGCACATTTCCAATCCCGACCAATATTTTTTTATTAGAAAATTTGAAAAATCCAATTTTCTTTTGGTTGATTCGAACCCGGGACCTCATGCAGTCAAGTCCAACACTCGGACCGCTAGACCACAGAGGTGATAATAAGAATAGGAATTTTATATACCTACTTAATCAGTCTTTTAACTTCAACATTAATCACAACCACATTACAATAATCACAGCTTTAATCATTACTTATTTTAATTAAGTGATGGTTTTTTCATTACTATGCGTAGCAAGCTGAGGCTTTAATTTAATTTCGTGGTTAGTAAACAAATTGTGGAAGTCCAAATGTTTGCCGTGTGGTAGTAGTTAAGTGGTGCTGCAGTACTTTGGACGGCAGATTTTGAATAGTTAATAGTTTACAAAAGTATCTGTATTATTCATATCACCACTGTGTATAACAAATTGATCCACCGTTCCCTTCAGTGGCCCAACTACTCCTGGTGCACCTTTCCCCATGCCCACATTCACTAAGTTGCATAATATTATGTTAGTCACAGAAGAGCAGTAAATGAGTTGGGACATAATTAAAAAAGATCTCATACCGATACTTGCCTGACGAAGAATCCGAAATAATACGATTCAACAGTTGGAACTGCCTTTTTAATTTCTTTGAATATTGGGACTAGGTGAGCCCAAATGGCGGCTCACCGAGATGATAAAGCAATCTACCGATATGATAAAGCGATCCACCGAAGTGACAAAACTGTGCGTTGATCATGAATCAATACACCGATTTTATATACTTTGACTCCGACTGATTTTTCTTATCATTTCGGTGTAAATTATCATATCGGTGGTAATAAAGACCACCGATTACAGCGATGTGAGAACAGCGACATGAGAAATAGAACACTTTTCAGAAAATTGTAAAAAATGCATAATATCTAGGATAAATTCAATAACAATCAATGAAGGTAATTCACTTACTACCTCCGTTAGATCCAAACATTAATAATAAAACTACTCACTACACTAGAAAAATGCAACCAGTAAGCTTCATAATTTATTAGAATTCAGGTAGAGTAATTCGAATTGTCAATGACCGGGCAATTACCAATCGGCTTGATTCCTTAGCGTTGCGTAGAGATGTTAGGTCACTCAGTGTTCTCTACCGCATCTATCATGGGGAATGCTGAGGAGTGGTTTGGTTTAATTCCAGCCGCTGATTTCCACCTTCAGACATCGCGTCAGAGCTTAAGGTATCATGCCCATCATCTCGATGCGTGGCGGTCTACAACTGTGCGATTCCGAAGACAGTTTTTACCCCGTATAACACCTTTGTGGAATCAGTTACCGAGGACGGTATTCCCAAACGATTATGACTTAGGAACCTTCAAGAAAAGAGCGTACTCATTCCTTAAAGATCGGCAACGCATCTGTGATACTCCTGGTGTTGCGGATGTCTATGGGCGGAGGTGATCACTTTCCATCAGATGACCCACTTGCCCGTTTGTCTCCTCTTATATATAAAAAAAACTTTAATCTATGTTTATTGGTAAGGTTGGTACTTGTAGGTTTTGGCGGTAAGCTAAAACCCAGAATAAAAAATAAATGTAAAATACGGACAAAACCGTGGGTACTCGTTAACAGTTCGTCAAATCGCAAGTCGAACCCAAAATTTAATTTATTTAGAGGATTTACATTTCATCGTTTATAATGGAGTTTATTAGAGCGGGGTAGGTACTCGACCCAGGGGTCGCCAGTTCAAAGTTCTCATTACAGTCCGCTACACCCCTCAACAACAATCTAATTGACGAGAGTAAGTCCTGAAATCTCTACATTAAGTAATTAAGAGATCTTAATAAAGCAGATGTTCTTTTGCAGATAAACAATTCCCTAACAATTTTATGCAAATGATTCGGAGTGTTTCGACTTTTGACCGAGTTGGCAGCCCTACCTTGAACCCTGTGCTGAGTCAAAAAGTTTTTTGACTTATAAAATAAAGTTTTGAGACTGAGTCAGTATAAGTTTACTCAGTATTTCACCGACATCGAGGCTTAGTAAGGTACTAATTAGTGAAACATCTGTTTTTACACCCCAATGAAAAACGTTTAACGTGTCTGTCTGTGGCTTCATTACTTTCAAACGAATGGACAGATTTCGATGCGGATTTCTTTTTGATAGCTGTCGTGATCGAGTTAGTTCTAAAAAGTTGTACTAACATTTCAAAGAAAGCCTGTTCTTTTCTCCTCTCTACCATGTGCCGTATGTACCTACTTCCATGAAGTATGTAGGTAGGTAGTGTAATATTATATGTAAGGATATGTATGGTTTTTTAAAAAGTGTAAAAAAATAGCGGGAAACTGTATATATATAGACTATAGCCTTCCTTGATAAATGGGCAAACACTGAAAGCATTTTTCAAATCGGACCGAAGTTTATGAGGTTAGCGCATTCAAGCAAACAAACTCTCCAGTTTTTTTAAGTGATTTTAGATTTCAATGATTCAATAGTTACAAAGAGACGAAAAAATTATTAAAACTTTTTACTAAAAATACGAAGACTTTCCGCTACCTATCAAGTATATGTATAGTAACTACGTTATAAGTATCGCTAATCTAATATTCATAAGGATTTGTGGAGGGTTGAGACAAACACTATTTATCTTGGGTTATTGAGATAGAAGGATTTTAATATAATTTAGAAAATACAGCGGAGAGAGGTATGAAACTGAAAGATTTCGTCCAAATGGCACAAAACATCACATTTTTCCTCGGTAAAAGACTTATTTTATGTTACAGTGTGACAGATTTTGATTATTTTTTTAATTGATTACAGTCTACATTCAAAAGACTGCATTTCACATTTCGGAAACCAGTTCAAATTGGTTAGAAAAAATCGTTGTCAAGTCTCTTAGGGATGTATCTCAATGCTTCAGAAACATCAATGGACGGACATGGCTATTTTATAAATTTTAAGCCTAGGTGTCTTAATAAGAATGTAGATGCCGTCCGACAAACCGTCCACATATCACTTATATTAATTGGTGACGAGTCAATTTTGCCTACCTTTTAAAAGACTTGGAATGAAGTCAAGCAAATAAGATTTTCCAAATTTTTTAAAATGACAAAATCTTTCATCTATCTAAGTATTTGATTTTGTCAGCAAACAGTAAGCAAAATATCGAAGATTTGTTTACACCAAGTTTTTTCTAAGAGTTTCATATCTTACTTAAAAAATAATCGGGTTTTTTGAAGTTCAAACTTAAAATGCTTACTGGTAAAATTTGAGTGCGATATTATTACGGCTATGAATTTGAATTATGAGAAATAAAATTTCAATTTGTCACTTACGACTTATGAGTGTTGTAAACATTTTATGACAATTTAAATTTTTATAGATTCATCTTGGAAAATATTCCGATCAAATGAATTGAGACATTTAGGTAACACGTTACGACTTTAGTTTTGCCTTTTAGGTAAATGTCGTATAGAGGTCCCTGTAAATGTCTAGCAGAGAATTTCTAAATGCCACAATATAGAAAATTTACAATAGTAATTTATCGATTCGTAAAGAAATCAAAAGTTAGAACAGGACGATCTACTGGTTTGATTTTGTAATTTTAAAACAAGGCAAGAATAAAAAAAACTCATATAATATAAGTTACCTACTTTGACGTGGACAGGGGTCACACACGCATTTCCGCCCTGTCCTTTTGTAAATCCATGTTTGAAATTTAACTACCTATATTCTAGCTGTTTTTCTTAAATTACTTTTTCTTTCCTTAAATAAATAAAAAAATCTTGTGTTTTGATAAGTCTTATTAAGAAATAGTTCAATTATTAGTTCAAAACATTTAGTAGGAACTTTTTCTTGACTGTTTTTTTTTGAATAAGCGGAAACAAAAAAGACTAAAATATGGACTGTTATTACTACGTACAAGGGGCCTTCAATAATTACTTAGCCTCATCGCCCCATGGCGTTGTTGTTACAAAGGAGTTTTACTATCGTGCAGTAAATACTTTTTGAAGTCGATCAAGTAGTTTTCAGTCTTTTCCCTTCATTTGTTTTGTTTCGACAGCCTTTGGAAGCGAGCGTGTCGGTCGGTTTTGCAAAAATGGAAAAAGAACAATATCGTTCGGTG
>NJDC01000438.1:78660-97102 GCA_002245475.1 Calephelis virginiensis
TCTGAAAAAATCACTCGCCGGCAAAAGATTTGGGTCGAATGATGAGGTCATCGCCGCTACAGAGGCCTATTTTGAAGACCTCGGGAAATCGTATTTTTTGACGGGTTAAACAAGTTGGAGCAAAGCTGGTCCCAGAGGCCTATTTTGAAGACCTTGGGAAATCGTATTTTTTTGACGGGTTAAACAAGTTGGAGCAAAGCTGGTCCAAGTGTATTGAATTGAAAAGAGACTATGTTGAAAAATAAATCTTTACTTTCTCAAAATTTTCTTTATTTTTTCTTAGGCTAAAAATTTATTGAATGGCCCTCGTACATCTTAGGTTCGGTTATATAACAATTTTATTTTTAACAGCATAGGTAGGTAGGTGTACCTACTTTTAACTAACACGAGCCTACTTTCACAACGTCTAGTGTCTATAGGTTGCGGTTACTTCTTACAATCAGAAGAGCTGTGTGTTTGTTCGCTATCTTGTCATTTAAAAACAGCAAACTAAACTACTAACTCGCGTATATCACAATTGACATAACATTAAAAAATCGTATCGTTATCGTCTCGTTAGACTGTAAACGTATATTGTTTGCCTTTGTTCACTTTAATTATACCGGTTCATCAGGCACTGTACGGTCGCCGACAGTGTTGATGAAAATCAACATCGCCTCCTCTGTTCTCGGAAAATTTCAGATTGTTTACATTTAAAAGTACTAAGTCGCGTAATGGGTATACATTTTCTAACTTTTCATTTCAGATTATCATTTTGTAAGTCACGTTTTATGATCAAAAAAAACAATGATTGGAATATATATTTACATCATACTTACATTTCAAAGGTAGTAAGGTAGTAAAGGCATTTAAGTACCTAATAGGCCTGGTTTCCGGGAGTTTGTTTTTGACATTTATTATCTTGACTGGCTAGGGTTGGAAACGGTGTTAGTGTATGGTAGATAGGATTAAAATGAATCAACCATTAAACTTATCTATATCTATATTAATATTATAAAGAGGATTACGCCCGTATTCCCGAAGAGGTAGGCAGAGGAATAACCAGGGCACCCACGACTAGCCGAAGACACTAAGTCCCACAATGAGATATATGGCAAGCCTATCGCAAACCGGACACAGAACCAAACCCCGAGCAATTTTTTTTATTATTAGAAAACTTATGTGGCCCGACCCGGGATTTAAACCCGGGAGCTCATGCAGTCAAGTCCAAAATCTGAACCGCTAGAGGCGATTAATTTCAGGTAGCATAATAAATACATAACAACACATATGTACCAAGAAAAATACTTAGCATAATATATCAAAATACTACACACAATAAGTACAATAAATATTTCATTTCTATAAATTTAATTAAACATTTGCACACCAAAATGCGAAAGAATTCGTTGATATGCTTAAATATTTTTGTAACAACTTTTTAACACACATATTCCGCTAACAAATAAATTTTATTTCATTTCAAAGCCCACTTTTTAGAAATTCTCTCCATGTTACAGCGTAGCTAGCTAGGCTTTCATGTCTAGGCATAGGATGGTAATAGAAAGGTCTAAGGTAAAACTAAAATATGGCTCAATTTAAAACTCTTTAAAATATATTTTATTTTGCATTGCATTTACCAACTTATGATATTTTATATTTTTTACGAAACAATTTTTTTTTCGTGAACAGGTTTTTAAAACTCAACCTTCGTGTGTCACTGAAATCGATCTGAAAAATTGGGCTTCCACGGGTTAAATTCATTGGTTGAAAATTTACAGCAATAAAGTCGGCTTGTTGCTATTACTTTTCCTATATTTCTTAGGTAAAACAATTTGATTTAAAGCTGATCAGGGTTCGAGGGTTCCCTTGAGCTTGAGACCTGATAGATTGTAAGGAAAGGGGCTTACATTTGAATGCGATGAAAACCAAAATAATGGTGTTTGAAAGAGACGTAGCCAGAACGGATGTAAGAGTTTTGGTTGATGATGTAGTGCTGGAAAAAGTGAATGAAATTGTACATCTTGGTTGTGCTTTTAGCATGGATGGAAGGTACACCGCGGATGTAGAGAGGAGAGTGAGTGCAGGGAATAGTGTGAATGGAGCGTTGGGTAAGCTATTCCAAAGCGAGGTTTTGAGTCAAAAAGGTAGACTCGCTTTGCATAATTCTGTGCTTATTCCAAAGTTATTGTATGGAAGCGAGAGTTGGGTATGTCAGAAAGAGCATGAAAGTAGGATAAATGCGGTCGAAATGAGAGCACTACGGAAAATCTGTGGTGTAACGCTCGCTGACCGCATTCGTGACAGTGAGATCCGAGAAAGAGTGGGATTGAAAGAAAGTGTTGGTGTTAAAATGCGAAAGGGCATGCTCCGCTGGTTCGGTGATGTGGAAAGAATGACAGATAAAAGATTGGCAAAGCAGATATACAATGCGAATGTGGATGGATGTAGGTACCCGGGGAGACCAAGGCTGACATTTCACGATCAGATCAATCGGATATTATCCGAGGGCGGTGTCAAGAGTCTCCGAAACCGGCGTGTTTGTATGAAAAGGGTTATGAATGTGAAGGAAGCAAGACAGGTTTGTCAGGATCGTGAGGCCTGGCACTCGATAATCTCTGCCTACTCCGTAAGGGATTCGGCGTGAAGATATGTAAAATGCTGTGTCGTATATATATAATTTTATTTCATTAAAAAAATCAAGTCAGGACAAAAAGAGATGAATAATTAATTTCATAATATTCAAAACTTAACCAAATTTAAAATACTTACCTTTAATGCATACTCTACAGTTTACAGCTACCCAAACTAATCTATATAGGTAAATAAAAATCAATTGCTGACCGTTAGTCTCGCTAAAGCTCGAGAAGCGCTGAAGCGATTTGGCTAGTTTTTTTTATGATATTGGAAGGCAAACAAGCAGACAGATTTCCTGATGGTAAGAAATTCTCGCCGCCTAGCGTCACCAAAGGTGGTGCGTTGCTAACCTGAGGCCGGGATGTTAGGCCTCGAGCAACACGTCATGACGTTATGGCGGCAGGAATAGGTAAGGTGGTGGTACCAATCCGGGTGAGTCGCTGCGAAACTCTACCACCCAGTCAGATGTCACGGTGTTAGTGACGGTAAGCCTATGCTCGCCTTTTACGAGGTGCCTGGCAGAAATGCAGATGGTCTATTCTGCAAAGGAGCCCGGACCAACAGGAAAACACGGGTTTTGAATTATTTGTTGAAGTCAAGGTAGGTAGTATACCTAATTTTTTTTTAGTAAGAAAAAAAAGGTACACTTTTTATTAAGATTATAGTCTCATTTAGAATAATTGATTATTTACCTACTAATTACTATCTATGAGAGCGAACTTCAATACCAACATTTTCGAACTACGTGAATTATTTTATCTTATTTTTTACCCCCTACGGAAAACGAGGGTTGTCATAAATTTGCCATGTCTGCGTGTGTGTCTGTCTGTGGCATCGTAGCTCTTCAGCGAAGCTGACGTGATCGAGATAGTTTTTAGCTATAATTTATGGAGATCGGTCTAGGAGTTAAAGGTCATCAGCTCATTTAGAAGCATCGGAATGGATATTAGGCATATTATGGGTCACTTTTTCACTTTCACTTTTAACATATTATGTGATAGAGTGATATGTAAGACTTAACAGTTAAAATGTTAACGAATGCTGGTACAACTGAGCTGGTCTGATAACGACGCTCGAAGATAGGAGACGTAACCCTCGACTACCTACTGGTTAACCTATCTATGCATAAATTCTGATGACGAGGACCTGATGAAAGAACTAGAGGTTGTCGAATGATCATAGATTAAAATTTAGGGCGTTATGTTTAGTATTTTTTGCAGTTTAACTAATGCACATCGAAAAGAGAAGTGTTGTTAGTTAGATACGTGTGTGTATGTCTGTTTGTGGCATCATAACTTTTGAAGAGATGGCCGTTTGTAATAGAACATTTTTAATTTTAAGATTATTAAATGTTTTAAAAAATATCGTGTTATTCAAGATGGAGACATGCCCGAAAACTCATCCACAAAATGGGTACACGGTTTTTATTTTGTGATCCTGTTTTATTAATCGCCGACGGAAAGAGGGGTTTCACGTCTGTGTAAGTGTCCGTTTGTGGTATCATAGCTATGAAGCGGTATATATAACATGAAATGTCCATCCATTTTGGTTGCATATACAGTTCCTTATATATTTCGATGTCTATTTCTTATTTGAAAGCTGACGTGAGCTAAGGACCGTCACGTTCGACGGTCCTTAGCTTCGTTACAGGTAGATTTTCTTCTTTTTATCCTTTATGGTTTTTACAACTACATTCGCTTAACTAACCAATGTACTAGCTGTCAAGAAACTGTTATTTTTTTAGCACGTTGTGTTTACATCTAGAAGAGGTCAGCTTAGAAAATGTTTATTTCATTAGGATTAATTTAATATGAATTATAAAAGTTGTATCTCAGTTTTGTAGACTTAGGTCTACAAAACTGAGGGAAACAAAAAAAAAACAAAAAGAAAACATTTATAATTTAATTTCAGTGCTATATGTATACTTTCTAACTTTCAAAGGACCGGCAAAATTGTAATTTAAGGGAGTTAAGGCCAAAATGAAGTGCATTTAAAATATTAATTGCCGAATTGTAATATTTACTTTTATGAACATTTATTTAAAATAGTCCTCGTTAATACTTCACTTGATGTCATCTTTTTTTTTTGAATCACTAATGTGTTGCCAACCTCGCGATTTTTACAACTTCACCGGGCTTTGTGGGTCGAGCAGAGTGCTCAGCCCGAAACAGCATTATTTAGATGGATTGGACTGATTCCCTACAACGCCAGCAACAAGGGCTGTCTCCCGGGAGACCGTACCTCGACTTGGTGCTGCGTTCTGGTGACTGGATGGACTTGATGGAGCAATAGTGGCGGCTCGTCGCTCGGCGTTAGGCGGCAGGCGCAAGAAAGAACTTCGTCGCCGAAACCGGTGGTGACGGTGTAGTGTAGTGTCCTGTGAGTTAGTGTTGTTGTTTAGGTTTGGAGGGAGGCTTGCGTTTGCCGCGGTTATTGGATCCGGAGGATCCGATAGGACGTGACTCTTTAAGTTTGGTGGGCACGTTTACGGCCCGTGTGGTTGTCACCCTACGTCAGAGGTTCCCAAACTTATTTCATGTAACGCCCACTTTGAAAATCAGTTGTTTTGTAGCGCCCCCCCCCCTCGTTTTTTTCTTGTCAATAACCTCAAAAACATATTTGTTGCGCCTAGTTTAAAAAAAAAACATTTTTTTCAAGATTTATACCGCCCCCCTCTAGGCTTCCAGCGCCTACAAGGGGGCGTTATCGCCCACTTTGGGAAAGGCTGCCCTACGTCGTATCAAGTTGCGGAAGCGATTACGATAGGCATTATTATGACTATGCATTTTGTATATTGCATCGGATAAAAATTACAATTTGCAGTTTTTTTAAATGTTATATTACGTAGGTTCCTACTTCGTAAATGGAAAGAGTTATTGATTGCCAACCCTCTTTAAATATTTGACTGGCACTTTAAATGTTACCCTGTAGCATGATGTTGCTATAAAACAAAGTACAAATAATACCCAAACATATCACTTTAATAGTGAAAAAGGCTAAAACGTTTTTAACTGACCGGTATTTAAAAATTTTAAATTATACATAGAATACGACGCATTGCCAACATTAGGCTCTATTGTTGAACCTCAGATTGATAAGAGTATTTTAAGCATTGTTCAGTGTTTGTATGGAAGGGCAAACTTTGTATGGAAAGTGGTCCATGGCCTGTTCGTACTTAGTTGCCCCGTTTTACGCGAGTGCAGTCAGTAGTCACCGAATTGGTGTTTCCTTGGTTAACTACTTGCGTGTCGCACATCGCTACACCTCAGTTATTTTTTATGTATCTTCAAACTTTAAATATTATAACGTCATTGAGTGTTTTGAGCTCATGAAATAAGTCTAACTATAGTACCTTTTTGTATTAACAAGCGGTTTGATTATAATTTTATGATAATTTCATTTCATCAAATTGGCGCTTTCGTTCTGAATTAGGGCTGTACTTTAAATACGAAACACATAACCGCGTTGCGACGCCGCGCAGCGAAGTTGGCAGTAGCGTCACTGTAGCAGCGGGCGCGGCAATATTTATTTATTTTAAACAGAGTAATATGTTTAATAACAAAGCAATATGTTTCTCACGATGGTATATAGAGACACGCCTAGGATGCCACAACGCAAACCGACGATTTTAGCGGCGCGGCGCCGCAACGCGGTTATATGCTTTGGCCCTTATATATACGCTAAAATCCGCTTTATGAAATTTTCTCCGGAACTCATCTCGCTTAAAGCGCGGTGTTACTGTGCTATATAGGTAGTATACGAAAACCTAAGATTTCAAATTGTTCACATTTTTTTTGTATTTGTAACATGCGCAAAGAAACGTTTTTACAAGAAGTGAAAAATTTTGGATTATGGAAATAAGGAAGTTTTAGAAGGGCGTTTTGTTCTACCACTGAAGAAGGAAAGTTAAGGAAATTTAAGAAGTTTTAAAAAATACTCTACATAGGATAATAAAACACTATTTGTACGTCTGTATATTTTACTTAATTTAATAGAGAACTAAAAATAGTACATGTGATTGTAATAAAAATATCAATAAGTATATAAACCTTCCTCTGTGTATAAAACAATTACATTGTTCTAAAATAAATAAAGTTAACACTTAATATTTAAAGCAATTTTCAATAAATACATCCATATCTAGATGTCTACCACTATATTTTGACTACATACAATAAAATGATACTTTTACATAAAATATGAATACACAATCTATATTTCAACTTTAGAACACTTAATACTTCACGATTTATTTTTTAAATATTTAAACCTCCATTGTGTAGGCAATGGCGGCAAAATATAAATAATTCTTTTTTTGAATTTATTATAACGACTCATTTTGCTTACTTCAAAGTTAACGAGTCAACATCATACTTTTAAACAATTATTAATAATTCTAATTTAAACTTCTATACTAATATTTGCTTTGCTTAAATATCATTTGAACAACTGATTCGACTTAAAAAGATATGATTGTATTAAGTTTACCGCTTGAGTACCTTAGTGTTTAAGGTTTTGCGTCAATAACTTATTTTTTTAATAGGCAAAGGACTTTACATATATGAATTTATAACACTCAAATAATATTGTTCGTGAGTGTTTTGTTGTTTGTGCGCACGTTTTGTGCTTAATACGCGTGATTAGCTACAAAAAGACCGGCTTCAGCGCCCACACCTGTGACAGATCCCGCGACGTATTTGCCCTGTGACGCCTGGCCGTTAGCCTGAAAAAAAAAACATTTTAATGACTAGGTACAAAAAATAGTTTAAAGACACGATACATCACTTATTTTAATTCTTTGGTGTTAGATAAACTATCGAGATTAACGTAAGATACACATTATTTCATATTTTCACGCTAAGTCCCATACGGGAGGCAGAGAGTATAGAGTGCCAAATATCACGATCCTCGCAAACCTCACGTTAAGACATCTTTTGATATTACTATCTAAAAGTAAGATCATGTACATTAGCTGGTAGACTACCTTTCGCTATCAGAATGTCGAGGTAAAAAATATTTAATCACTCTTATGTATAAGCGACGGTTTTTCAAAGTGGGGAAAGTTGAGAAACTGCCTGTGGGTGTTCCTATGCCAAAGAGTGAAGAATATAATGAAGTAACGTTCATATCAATATAACTAATCTTGTTTGCAAATTCTTTTATATATATTTCTAAAATTTAAGTATTTTCGTCTGCGTATTAGTTAGTATTCCAACAATATATTTAAATACAAAAATACCAAATGTGCAATTTAGTTTGGTAACCAAGTTAAAAAGCGTTACAGTTTAATCTGAAGGACGAACATAAATAAACCTACACGTGGTACATAGTATATTTGGCTCAGATATATTAGATTCACTGCCAAATATATTCTTGTAAGATTCGTAGCGATACTGTGTTATTACTAATAATTTAAATCTATTTGCACATTAAAATAAATATGTTTGACGCCTATGCAAATATCTTAATACGTAGCTTTAGACATTCTCATCCATACCAATAAAAAAACAGGCGCTTAAATCAAAAATGTATAAGGAAGGCTAGGTATATGAAGAGTGATAGTTGGTATTTGTTACTATTTGGTTAAATTTAGATAAAATTTGCGTGAGGGTGTGTTAATAAAGAAGATAATAGTTATAAGAAGTGTCGGAATATCTATGTACATATTATGAAACGGTAAATGATAAACATTATTAACATTATATTGAAAATACTTGGAAAAAAGGTCCAGACAACTAAAATGCAGCTACATTGTTTTTATGGCGAAGGCACTTTTTTGAAACACAAATAAACCAAGGGATGATGAAACATGATAGTTTTTATATTATAAAACAATTTATTAATATACACAGTTGAAAATATTGCACACTTTTGAACATTTTCGAAATAGTATTGTTAGAGATGGAGATTGCAAGGTGGTTTTTTATGGTTTAAATGTTTGAAATTCTCAGTTCAGATAAAAAAATTTCGTATCAAAAAAATTTTCTGGTTTTAATTCAAAACTACCTCCATATACTCATTTACAAGTCAACACATATGTGACAACTGTAAATTTTTCAGATTTTAAATAATAAATAAGATTAACGATTACATTTAAAATTAAATCAAACTTTTATTTCACAAAATTGCTGTCTTGGGCGCTATACTTCGAATCGCACACTACGTTCAGGATTCCATTTTTTTATGCTATAAGAAGTCAAATAAGCAGACGGATTTCCTGCCTGGCAAGAAAGGCAGATGGTCAATTCAGTATGTAGAATAGATTATCTGCCTTCCTGTCAGGCAGCTCGTAAGAGGCGATCAAACGTTCAATGGGTCTTTACCAACAAGGCCACTAACGGTAGAGCACTGTCTTTCAACTGGTCCGGGTAGGGACCCACTGGCTAACCAATTCCTGTATGACACTGTCATGTTCCCGCCCGGAAAGTAAAGTAGCCCGTAGACTTACACAATGGGCCTAAAACCTCGGTTACAAGATAGTGATACCTATAACTAAACCTATAACATTTAAGGTGCCACAGATATCTTTTTCCAACCCGTGTCATGTGCTTGTTCGATATCTTATCACATAAAAAAAACACAAGTTTGCATTTTTTTTGTGAATCTACTGAGCCAATATTAACGGAATCTGTTACGTCGGTACCTACTCGAAGAAACCAGATGAACTAGGTTTTTTACACGATCTCGCTACATTCGGGATTCAATCCTGGCATTCCTCGCTCCGTTCGTGATTCAAAATAGCGGCCTTGTCGTAAAAACATAATTTTGCTATTTTATGACACAATTTTCTTTTAATTTTTAGATTTTGTGTGCATCTACTGAGCCGTGTCATTACAGCTAAATTTGTCACGTGTCAGAGATCAGACATTATATACGACCTCGCTACAGTTGGGATTCAATCCTAGAATTCAAAACAACAACTTGCCGTAAAAACATAATATCGCTCTTATGATATATTTTATTTATTTGTGAATCTAATGAGCCTTATCATTACAGTTGAAATTTGTCACGTGGGTACTCTATGAATGGGTACAGAGACTTTTTTACCGTTTATGTAAGAGGTTTCTGTAGTAGAGGGAAATAAAAAGATATAATTAAACAGATAGGCTATAAGGATATAGATTGTCAATTATCAAAGCGTAGTACGATTTCATTCATACTTTTTTAAATTGACATAGGGTAGGTACATTAGATATTTTCCTGTAATTACTTCAATGGGTTTTCCAGTTCAGAAAAAATTACAACTTAAAACCTTAAAACTTGGTCATCTTTCAAACTGGAGGGTAAGGTCGATAAATCTACACAAGAGTGAACGTTACAAGCTTAAATTTAAAACTCGGTGTTACATACTCATATTAAGTATATTATTAATAAACGTAGACTGAAGTAAGAGTAATGTTAAGTTGATATAATAGTGTGTATCACAATTAGGGATAAAACAATTGTTCCTTAAGCAACTTTGAATATTTCCAGTTATATACATGTAACTTTGGAATAATACAGGGCTATTTGAAAAATTTGGATTAATTAATGTATTTTTCATAAATTACAATAAAATAAAAAAAGGAAATGAATAAACAAATTAATTCTTCCAAAAATAAATAATGGAGGATGTTAAGTTATATACAGTTATTGTTTATTATTAGTCCAATAAAAACAGCTAAAAATACTATATAAAAACGGAAACTTGCGAAAGAAACATCGTAAGGACTCATTAAAAGTTTCTGTATTTTATTGAAAAATAAAAAGTCCGATTGCAAATACATTTATTTTACTTATCAAAACGATACAACCCTAATCATAATATATTAAGCGCTTTAATATTAAGTTAAACGTTGGAGTACTTTTGTATACATTTATATTAATAATAAGTCGGTTTGCGTCTATAGTCAATAGGCGGCGGTTTTCTTATCCGCAAAATCAGTCTGCATTTGCATTCCAAGATGTTAAAAATTAGTAGAACATATTTTACTCCAGTCCAGAGCAAGGAATCTATTTTATACACTTCTTCATCATTCACTCGGGAAGATAGAGAAAAATGACTAGAGGAAGTAAATTATTATACAATAGTAATTAGTAGAGTAAATTTTGCTTGTTAAGACTTCAAATCATATAGATATTGTTATGGTTTCTAATATGCTGTTTAAAGTTAGCGCACACGTGCAACTTTTAATCGCCGTAACTAATGTAGTTTTCGCTATCAAGTCAGCATGAAGGCATAATTCGCATGCCTACATGGACATATACACATCAATCGATTGATAGACAAATTACTTGCGACAAAAGTTGCTCGTGCAGCAGATCTTTTTCATCGTCTTCAACACCAAGTTATACATACAAATACATCAAGCCTACTCTAAATTCGTAAAGAAAAATCTAGCTTGTATTAAAACCAACTACTGTACGACCTTTTTCATATGAGCGATTTTTTAATTTTTTCTAAACTTCGTTATATTTGATAATTGGTTATTATAATAAAAAAAGGTAGCATCAGATCCTTTTCATCGTCTTTCAACACCAAGTAATGCGTACCAATACAAAAAGCCTACTCTAAATACATAAACAAAAATCTAGCTAATATTACCAACTACTGTAAAACCTTTTTCGGATGAGCGATTTTTTATTTTTTTCTAAACTTCGTTATATTTGATAATTGGTTATTATAATAAAAAAAGGTAGCATCAGATCCTTTCCATCATCTTTCAACACCAAGTAATACGTACAAATACAACAAGCCTACTCTAAATACGTAAACAAAAATCTAGCTAATATCACCAACTACTGTATGACCTTTTTCGGAGGAGCGATTTTTTATTTTTTTCTAAACTTCGTTATGTTTGATAATTGGTAACTATAATAAAAAAGGTAGCATCAGATCCTTTTCATCGTCTTCCAACGCCAAGTAATGCGTACAAATACAAAAAGCCTACTCTAAATACGTAAACAAAAATCTAGCTAATATTACCAACTACTGTATGACCTTTTTCGGAGGAGCGATTTTTTATTTTTTTCTAAACTTCGTTATGTTTGATAATTGGTAACTATAATAAAAAAGGTAGCATCAGATGCTTTTCATCATCTTTCAACACCAAGTAATGCGTAGAAATACAACAAGCCTACTCTAAATACGTAAACAAACAAATATCTAGCTAATATTACCAACTACTGTATGAACTTTTTCGGATGAGCGATTTTTTAATTTTCAATAAATGTTATGTTTGAAAATCGGTTGTTAAATTAAAAAAAAGGTTACCTAAATTCTAGCGATTTTAACATGGGATAATTTTAACGCACGTCCGATTAAGGTAAAAAGCGCAATAAAAAACGATATATTAATATACTTTATTAAAACAAAAATATGTCAGTAAATGCGGCAACGCATTTTATATTAGTGCAACAGACAACAAAAGCACACATAGGATTACTAATCTACGATATCATAGTAACTGTAATTTTCATATATATTTGAATCAATTTTTTTTATCATTAATGATTTTGACACTTCATTTTATTAACATATGATATAAATATCAGAATCTTTTTTTAATAATTAACAGACTTTAAAATATCTTACTACAAATTATAAAAATATTTTCCAAAATAACATCGAATTATCGTGTGATGTATTTTTTTACTAGTAATAGGCACAATGATATGTACCTTTAGTTTGTTAATTAAAAAGCTATGAATATTACAGTTGATCGCTTATTCAATATGCATTAAAAGTGCAAGCAAATAAAAAATATAACAATCAAGAAATTAAATTCAATTATTTTTTTGTAATTTGTATTTAAAAAAAATGTCTAAAGTATAGTGAATAAGCGTGTAATGTTTTATAACGCTATAAAAAGTCGACAAAAGTGAATTAAAATCCATCAAATTAACAAATTAATATGAAAAATTTTAAACAAATACAAATTTTTGACAAAAAAAGTAAATTTTTGTGACAAGCTGATGTTATCATAACATGTTTTAATACATATTATGTAACAATTACGTATTTTTTAAGTTTTTGTGACTTAATTGTTTAATATATCACTTTCATCGGCTGGAGTTAATTGAACACAGGGGTTAAATAATCTACAGTGCGACTACAGAAAAAATATACCTGAGATAATGCATTAATTGCAAATACATCCAAGTATGTATACTCGTATATGAACGTGACGATCCTATAGACCTATGGTTAGCAACAAATTAGCAATTCAAAAAAAACTTGACGGTCGTTTGTTTCATTTTTTTTTTGATGAAAGAGATAATCGTAGTTTAACGAAAATTTAAACCGAATGTGTGGACGACTGATGAATGATGAAAATACTTTTTTTTGTAGTCGCATAAAATCTACGTAGGTGAAAATTACACACAATGAAAAGAACAAAATGCACAAATACATGATCAGTAAAAAGTAATACGTTTTAAAATGACTCTTCAAATATTTGACATAATTTATATAGAATTAAAAAATATACACTTTCGCTTATCGATATCATTTATTCTCTTCTAGATATATTGACTTTATATTCATAAAGAATATAATTCGAGTAAAATCGAACATTTTTAGCTTCCCACCCACGATTTCTTTTGATAAAGAATAAGGTATAACTTTATCCTTTAGGAACATTTTTCAGAATATATATTAAATACTTTTTAGTAGCTTTAAAGAGTAATCAACAAACAAACTTTAAAGTATATTTTATATGACGTAACTTCATAAACTTATTTAAGAAATCAATAAGCGTGAGATTTAACGAAATTGGATTTTGTAGAGGCTAAAGAAGGAATGGAGCCGGCGACGTATTTCCCGGTGCAGGCTAGGCCGTTAGCCTGATAATGGTAGAATTATGGTAAAATATGGTTGGTATGCAGGTTAGACGAAGAACAGCGTCGTTGTTGGTGCAATGCGGAGAGATTGTGGAAAAAAGATTAATAACTAGTTAATACTGATCTACGGAAGCATGCATATTACATACGATTAGGTATTAAGGCCCTTGTGACATGTAAAATAGTATTTTTTTTAAATAAAGGTAGAAGACTATTAACTTTTGGTGTTTATTATAAATTGTAAATGTGGTAAGGTAGGCATATTTAAATGACAGTACAAAGATATGACGTCACCCTTTAGTAGCGCCATCTCTGTCGAATAATGTATAAGTATTTTGGAAAATATTTAAAATATCATTTACGCGCAAAAATTAAGAAAATAATGTTACATTACAGTTATCGTTACTATTATAATTTTAAATTAAATATATTATTTAAGAGTAATCAAAAGGGCCTTTTTAGACACCTTATCTTGTGTAAGATACATCACAATACGTCAAAACGATTTCAATAATTATCTTAATTATTATTGCGGCCACACTCTTAGTCATTAAGTCGACATTTTCAATTCAAAATTGTGACTCAAGATAGATTAAAAGTTAATTGACGTCTTTGAGTAAAGTCGTTCGTAATTAAAATGTGTAAGTAGTTTAAATTTAATTACAGGACATACTTTTTTAATTATAAAACTGAAATCGTTTTGATTCTATTGATATTTTAGTAACAAAGACATGCAATCTAATTAAAACATATTAGTAAATAATTCTACTACACTAAATTTATACTACTAAGAGAGCAAATACCAAAACACTATTTATGTAAGACCTTGTATTTAATACGTATAATGGAAACTATCTGAAGTATCATCACGCCCATATCCCCAAAGTGGTAGGCAGAGGCACGACCAAGGCACCCACGACTAGCCGAAGATACTAAGTCCCACAATGTGATAGGTGGGAAGCCTATCGCCATCCGAGCACATATCCAATCCCGAGCAACGTTTTTTTATTAGAAAATTGGAAAAACACAATTTCCTTTTTGTTGCCCGACCCGGGATTCCAACCCAGGACCTCATGCAGTCCAACAACTGAACCGCTAGACCATACACTAACTAAATTAATAATTTGTTTGTATATTAAAAATAGCAATGTAACGATTTAGTATTTGGAACGAATTTTCTTTGTGTAACCTCCCTCAGGAATCGAATTTTACTGGTAGATAATTTAATATAGATAAAGAAACAACAAATAAACACACATTCCCATTTATGTTATTAGTGTATTGGTGCTAGAGTTGTCAACTTTTTTTGTCTGAATATTGTATTAAACAAAATATAAAACGTACGCTTCAAAAGCTTACGGAAAAGAATAAAAATAAACGAATTCCCTCAAAACTGTGGGATTTCTTAATATTTTTTTTTGTTTTAGCTTTGCAAAATATCAACACTGATCTATTGTGCTGCTACATAGAATTTTCGTGTACTATATATTTTTTTAACAGTTTATAGTACGGAATCCCGAAATATTTTATTTGATATAGTTAAGTTAGCAACTCTAATTAACCCACCATTTTATTATTCTATTTAATCGAAAATAATACCTTAGCGTGTCGTAATAGCTTGTGTTGCCAAGTAGCAACCTTTGATGTACGGCGGCATACATAGCTCTACTATAGGTGAGGCTCCAGAGTCACATCCCGCCTTGTTGAAAATAAGATAAACTAATATACAGAATTTAATAAACCTTAGCAAGTCCCCGTGGCTTTTGTTGTTTAACAGCAACGTTCTTTAGCTTCTCGCCCCTCGTAGTCCTGAGAGGTCATGACCCTCTAGTAGTTAAAGGTCAGGGTCCAGGGCCGACTAGTATTCTATCATGCAGACGATATGCTAAAGTGACTTGTAAAATTAAACAAACCTTAGCACGTATCACTGGCTTTTGTTGCTTAGCAGTTGCGTTGTTGAAGAACGGAAGCTTAGAGATCTTTCATCAATTACGATACAAATTGACGAGTTATTTTTAAACCTACCTCGTTTTTTAACCATATCTTAAGTTTTGATGTTTGACGTCACATAATCCCCCCGTCTCTTGCACGCACTCTAACTAGTTATTTACCCCCTCTTCTCTTATCGTGTGACGTAATTTATGGATGCCTCTCTCAGCTGCAGACCAACGGGTCCCTTGAAGTTCACAGTGTTGACTATTTCAGTGTCGACTATCATACCTTAGCACGTTTCAGTAGCTCCTGTTGGCCGGCGAGAACATTCTCCTGCTTTCCACCCCACGCGCGGAGTACGGAGGCCTGCAGAGCTCTGCCGTAGCTGAAGGTCAGGGCCCAGGGTCTCTTGAGGTCCACCGTGTTGATGGCGTTCAGGTTGACTGATGCCTCCTCCTCAGATTGACCACCAGAGAGGAATGTAACTCCTGGAATAAGTATCTCATAATAAATGAAAAGTGAAAACTGATGTTAAGCGCATCGATAAAAAATAAAACAAAAACCCAAATGCACAGAACGAAACAATACAACATTCAGATTTGCGTTTTTAGAAATCTTATACCAGTCGAATACTCACTATATATATTTATGCTTAGATCTTTAAAACTGCGCAACGGATTTTGAGGGTTTTTTTTTTCAAGTCAAGAAAAAGGTTTATATGTTTAATAACATTAAAGTCTATCCATCCTAGAGAAGCTAGTGACAGGCTGCTAAATCTTAATAAATACTTAATGAAAATTGAAAGTAAGTTAAACAAATTTCTGGAATCGCTATTACAACCCCATTTTATTTTTTTAATTACTCAGAATCACTAGCGACATTAAGAAGGATCTAACGATACTTCATCCAAAATCCTTCAAGCTGTTCTGGCTGTAGTATGGAACATAGATATCTACATACATACATCTAAAAACTTAACCCTTCTGAAACAGTCGGATTATTACAGAACAAGAATATCTAATTTACTAGGAGCATATTTGAAAGTGAAGTATTGTATAATCACCGGGTACGGCAGCGGGCACGGTCCTGAGCAAAGCTGTGACGGTGGCGCGCCCGATGTCCGTCGGTGTGTATGTCTTCTTGCAGGACTGGCCGGCTGTCACCTGGAATTTCACATACAAATTACAATTTTTGATTATCTATAATATAAAAATGAATCGCTAAATGTATTGCTAAGCGCATATCTTCCCAACGATTAAATCGATTTGGCTAATTCTTTTTTGTTGTGTTAGTAACTGTCAGAAGAAGGTACTTGGTTGGCGATAGGCTTGCCACCTCTGACGTTGAAGGACTTAGTGTTTTCGGCTAGTCGTAAGTGCTCTGGTCGAACCTTTGCCAACCTCTTCGGGGAAACGGACGTGAAGATACTTTTCACTTGTTAAATGTTAAATATTAAAACGTACCATGTTGGGTTTGAGAAGAGTTCCTTCCAAGTAGACGTGATGGTCGTTCAGGGCTTTGTACACTGCAGCCAGAACAGTTTCTGTCACCTTCTGAGCGCGGTCCAGGTCGTGTTCACCTTAGGATTTATAATAACATTATTTTCCAATAATAATAATTATGTTATAAAATAATAGTGACATGTTTCCTCTTTCTGAGCTAAACAAAATTACTACTATCCGTCTTCTTTGGGCAGAAAATCATACCTCAGGCGGTAAAAAGAAAGCCTCACGTTACACGTTAGTTGGTTTCAGTATCGCCATCAAATACCTGTAATCTGAGACTTTTATCATTTTCCTGCCCTCGGGGTGTAAAATAGTATTTGTGATTTGGTATCAACATTTTACTTCGTCGACTCTGAAGCGGACTACCGACAAACATCAAATGATTCACAGCAACTGTCAAACAACAACTGACAGTTTGCGCGTGACGCTAAATACAACAACTACTTACACCGTTTATAGGAATAAGAACAAAAATTTCGAATTCACGTTCATCGATTTGGAAGCGTTAATGTGTGTTATGAAGAACGAAATTGTAATCTAATAAGATAAAATACGAATGATTTTGTGTTATCTCCAAATACACAGTTATAAAAAAGCCATTAAACGTGTTCCAGATAAAATAATTGGGATAAGTACGTTCAGTAAGGACGCTTCTACATCGATAACATTTTTTTTTTTAATTCCAAAACTGTTACAACTACAATTAGCAATTCCGGGAAGTTTTAGGCCTATTTCAGGCACCAGTCACAGTCACACAAAACGTATAATAGACTTTTCCTGCTTCAACAATTTGTATATTTATTACTAGATGTTGCCCAAAGTCAAGGGGCATGGTACACATGTTGAAGTGATTTTTCGTAGTTAGTTAGGGAGTCGAAAGTTATTCTAAATGTTTCAACATTCCTAAATGTTGAAAGGTATCCATCCTAAATGTTGAGCTAGAATTTAAGCTAGTACTGCACGTTTGTTAAAAATATATTAATAGCTTTTGGACATACATATAAAAATTTTAATAACTCTCGTTTTCGATACTGCAATCTGTTTACAAGATCATTGCTTTTCTAACATACAGATTAAGTTTTACAAGTGGTCGACTATTGGTCGAAATTCGACGATAATAAATTTTAATATCTTGTTGATTAGAACGCCATCTTCATTTCTCAAGACCAACTAAGTACTTTGTTTCCAAACTTTTTAGTGCGCCATCTGTGATCTTTTATCGTTATCATCAATATATTTGTTTGTGTCTTAAATGCACGGTAGTGTGGGTAATGTTTTATTTATTGATTTAATGTACTTTATAAGCATTATTATTGAAAACTATAAGCGTTCTGCACTTTTCCTACACATAAACTAATTGCCGTATGCATATGCCGTATGCATAAACACACGTGTGCCAAATTTTATGCTCCTGCGTCCGCGCAATTTTCGTAAAAAGAAGCCCAAATTTTTGGCATCAGGTATTAATATATAGATTCCATGTACAGATTGGTAATAGAAGCGAATATAATGTGAGTTGATTATGAGTAAAGTTCATTTTTAAGCGCTATCTTTGGAAAGAACCCCAG
>NJDC01000439.1:6556-25309 GCA_002245475.1 Calephelis virginiensis
CACACACACACACACACACACACACACACACACACACACCGCTACAACGCGCTACACTATATTGCGCTACATTACACTGCACCGCATTACATTACACTACGACGGCCTATATTACATAGAACACCAACACACAACAAGTGAGAATATAGTTCTCACTACTTAATCTTAACATTTAATATAATAAACAATATAATAATTTACCATAGCATCAGGTCGCAACTTCTCACTAAGGACCACTGAACTCAATAAGATTTGTCTTTTATGTTATTTTGTAGTCAAAAGTATAGTGCTACAATATAAGTATATTAAAATTGTAAATTAAGTTTGTTATATTATTTGGGATTGTAAAGGTTAGTATGTGCCTCATTACAACAAGATTGAACAACTATTAAATATTGTATTTGTACTTCACAATTTCCCTTTTACGAACTTAGTTTTTTTGAACATACTTTAAATTTAAAAAATATATTAGTAACGCATCAGTATCTCGATCAGTAATAAAAGAGTATCATAAACTGTTTGAGTAGATATGGTAACTCTTATGTATTTACCCTCGCCAGGTCGATCGGCGGCGGGTCGCTGGGAAGCGGCTTGTTATTGCTGGAGCGGTCCATCACCCCGCCCAGCCTCGGCAGCATGAGCTCGTTGCATGATGTACTTAAGGTACAGATACATGCACATACTTATTTCATTTACATTAGCTATATAAACTTTGTATTATGTTGCTAATATTAATAGTAATTTATGCTAATATTAGCAACGTAATATAATAATATGTGTGGTTGCAGGTGGAGTGCGATTTCGAGGGCGCGCCCTACGGCGACAGTAGCTGTGGGGCCAGCCCCCCACACCCCGACGACCCCTGAAGGTGAGCGACACACCCACCATAACATTACACTAAACTACACTTCGCGAAGAGCAGCTGTGGTGCCAGCAACCCGCACTCCGTCTACCCCTGATGATGGGCGACACACCCACCACAACACTACAACGTAATAAATCTTAATACTGCACTCCGCTACATTACTATTGGCTGCATGAAATACCACCACTGCGCTTATAGCACATCATTACAACAGGACGTGACCACACTCCACTACATTACACTATACGTACAACTATACATCGGCACAACATGGAAACATTATCAAACTACCATTTCTCTACACTATTATTTTCTACTAAAACACTTCCTAACCCCTACACTTCAATAATCAAACAAATAAAATATTGTTCGTTTTTTCAAGAACACATCCCGACGTGAACTGGAAAATTGATATATCCAAGTTCTACGCCTGCTTCTGCTAAGCGCGTACAAGGGGAGATGAATTAGCGACCTAATAACTGTAGTATAAGAGCTACAATTACAAATAGATATTATACGTAATAGCTTTTTTGCAAATATTAACTGTATATTGTAATTTAATTTAGTTAAGACCAAAGCGGAAAAATACGATGTTGTTCGAATATCGGTGTTGATTTGTAAAAATGAATTGTAATCTTTTGTTCGTCTCTTTCATTTATTTACTTTAATAAGGGAGACGCAAATACAGTACAGAAGTTTTACACTTTGAACTATATTATTGTGCTTGAGCACTGCAAAATCACTCAAGAATTCAAAAAAGTTAAATTTTGAAAAAAACGCTTATTGATTACACCACTACATAGTAAATCTAATTATATTCTCCTACTGCAGTTTGTCGCTCTTATATGGTTTTTTAAACTTGATGTCATCAATTACTAGTTGTATCAATTAAAGGTGTTTTTTTGATTATAAATCGATAAAATAAATAAGTTGACAAAATGTGTTAAAAACAAAATATTAAAATGTACAATTACAAAATCGGAATAGGCAATTTTTTAACAATAGCTATATGTCGTGTAACACCTATGCATAATATTCACAGATGACACGGTTTATTAACTCCTAACAATACGAAGTATAACATAGTTATCTGCGTTACATAATATGTAATGTTATGTAACGTAACGTGTTATGTTAGACAACGATTTAAGTGTTACATTACATAACATATTAAATTCCGTAATGTAATGTATCCCATTGCATTATGTAACGTATCAAATTGTAACGCCTTAATTGTGATATATAATAATAATTTAATTTTAATACCATTACAATTCACATTGTGTGACAATAAGCATCACAAGTAACGTTATGGATATAACATAGCTCGTGTATTTAGTTACTATACCTACTGCCGTAAAATTATGAATCTTATAATAATGTACATGTAGTATAAATGTTACCGATTCATGATACCCATATATTCGAAAATTAAAAAAAATGACTTTTACAAGTACTTTATAAAACATAGTATCATCTCACATTTGGTGTAAGTAAATCTACACAAGTTGCTATATACTAAAGAAAAACAAAGTGACATACAACACATAGGTACAAGGTTAATTCCGTAAATTTTAGTTTCTGGTTGGTAGACCCCGGTAGGTTATCAAGCCCCCGCGAGATGATGTGCACGGAATAATACATCTCCTTGCAAATAATTTTATTGCTATACAGTCGAGTCGAAATTTGCCTAAACCAATCACTGCATGTCTTAGACATTTGTCGTCCTTGGCTATTCCGTTCCGGTTATCCGCGCCTCGACATACGAGAAAGGAATCGAAGTATAAAAACACACGGAAGAATTTTAACATGTAATATGTGATCGCAATTAAAAATGTTACGTCTCTTTTGTTAAATTGCCATTACATATAGTCTGTGAGCCAGCGACACATTTTCACGACCAAGTTCCTCTCAGTCGCTAACTCGTAAAATGCCTCAGAGAGCCGCATTATGAAGCGTTGTAAGCTTCAGCTGCGGTTTCGATGGTGGGTTGAGCAGTGCGGCTACCCACGCACGTAATAAAAAAATTTAATCATTTATTCCCGATTAAAAAATTTATCAAATTGAAGTTAGACTAATATTTTGAAGAAATAAAATTGTCAGCTAATTATAAAGTGGTGGATTATACGTCAGCTGGTCACAAAAATATGAAAAAAATATATATGTGTTCAGTGATTTCCTCCCAAACGAAAATTTATTAGATGATAGTTTATGTTCTGTTTTTAATAAATAAATAAGTCAGCTGGCTATATCTAGGTGGAATGTTCGTCAGCTGATGCCCTGAAAGTGTAACGTAGGAGCTAGTCAGAAACACCTATATCCTTAGTAAATGTATCAGATTTGATTTAATACTTACAGGATCATGTCAACAATCAGCACAATTTTTTTTGAAGGTAATGACGTACGTAAAGTTATTCGACATTACACTTAATGTGCAAGTGTGTGTGAAGTTTACGATTCTTAAGAATAGAAATAAATAAATATTTTGCTAATTAAATTTAATAATTTATTCCACCTAGATATAGCCAGGTGACTTATTTATTTATTAAAAACAGAACATAAACTATCATCTGATAAATTTTCGTTTGGGAGGAAATCACTGAACACATATATATTTTTTTCATATTTGTGTGACCAGCTGACGTATAATCCACCACTTTATAATTAGCTGACAATTTTATTTCTTCAAAATATTAGTCTAACTTTAATTTGATCATTTTTTTAGTCGGGAATAAATGATTAAAAATCTTTTTTTTATTACGTGCGTGGGCGGCTACCACTGCTCGACCCACCATCGGAGCCGCAGCTGACGTTTACAACGCTTCATAATGCGACTCTCTGAGGCATTGTACGAATTAGCGATTGAGAGGAAATAATTGACGAAAATTAGCGTCTGCCTTACGGACTAATAGAATAGTTTTTGAATGCGATTCAGAATAGGCGCCATTGACAAACTAATCGATATAATATGCAAAGATGTTACGAATTTTACTATCAAACAATTTTAATGTCAATGGTGTTTGTTATCAAAAAATTACGTATAAAATAATTAAAAGCTGATGGTAAGTTATTCGGTGCGTATGCAAACATCTTCCACTACGATAATAATATTAAATTGTGAATATCCGATGTGGCTTGTAAGTCAATTAGTACCAATCTTACAATGTATTTTTATGTCACTGTCCTTCTTTAAGGCTTTTGATTTTCTAAGTTGACTTTTGTTTAACATAACTGTCATATGTTAGTCGATAATTGATATTAAGTCATAATTTTATTCATTTATTTTTACAATAAAAAAAATACTCGAATATAATTACACAAGCGTTTAAAATAAAAAGATTATACTCTAAATAATAAATACAATGACTAAAATTGCCAATATATTATGTTGATTATTAATAATAATTACAGATTTTTATTTACAACTATGCAAGGGGTTTGAGTGTCATAGAAAATATTTATCTTTAATATTATACTTAAGAACCATTTCACTATCGCTTATCGACTGATATATTTAACCGACGTTATGAATTCCACTTGATTATTGACATTTATTTTTACTTTTTTATAATTATGATTTACGGTTAGTCCTAGAAATGTTATTAATATTGATATATTTTATACCGTTTTTAGGACCAACCGCAAATTGTAAATTGATTCAAAACAACATTTTTTTTTTATATCAGACTCATTTTTAAATAATCGGACGATATTAATATACTCGTATAGAATAATCGAATATAAAATTAACTCCAATAAATAGTTTTAATTAGATAAATTATAAAACTCATCTGTATAAAATATTTACCATGTAAGAGTTTTTATTCGCTTTCGATTAGGGGGTCTTAACTTCCTGATAAAGTTTTAGATAAGTTTCTATTATGTTAAGGTTTCAAAAAGCCTTTAAAATTATAACTCTTGACTACTTTGGTTCTTAGACTTGAATGGCAAAGAATTAAGGCCCTTGAGCGCAAAATTTCTTAATATTAGTTTCAAGTTGGTGATTATATAAGCTTACTGCTATAGTAACCAAATATGTATTCATAAATATACTTGAAAATACTTACCAGACATATACCCACAGAATAAACAGTAACTTGTTGGGGCCATCTACCGATAGTTAATTTTGGCTCTACCATATTGCCGAAACGTTAGTAAAGCCAAGGATTTGAGAGGTGAATGGGAAATACCCACAAGTTGTGGTACTTTAGGATAACTTTGTAGTATATAATATACAGTTATAAGATAAATCAAAGAGTATTTTATCATTATGTTGATTAGATGTTGGCCGTAAATGCATATCTCTATGAAGTATTATTTCCCGTCTATTAATTTTACCGTTCTTTATCAGAGAGTTGCAAAACAGACCCTCATTGTTAACATTTATTCGTGTACTAATGCACCGCCGACTAATAATAGGTTAAATAAGTAATAATAATGGTTTAATAATAAAAATACCCTTTTGCGACGAATATTTTAATGAAACACAATAGGTACTTTAGAATATTTTATATTTTAGTTAAACATATTTGTTTTGGACGTTTTGTACCTACAAAGGCTCCTAGATAGATACACCCAACCTAGATAAAAAATAGTAATAATAAGACAGATTTTTTGTACTTTTTTTTAAATATTTCAGATGTACATTTTTCTACAAAAAGCTTCAAAAATATTTGTTTAATTTACATAAGACGGTTGCTTAAACATTTCGATTTGGTTAAGGAATGAGTGTTTTTTTTTAATACAGACGGAAAATTTTTCATTTCACACAGTATTTAATATTGTACAGTACATTTGCAGTACAGTATTCGTTGTTGATTCTCAAAATACTGTAAAAGCAAAGTTAAATGATCTTGCTGATGGTTTTTAAATAAAGTAAATTTGGCACCTACCTTGTTACAGTTGCCAGTTGCCACGCGTGACCCCTGTCGTCCAATAAGTTGGTCAATTAATTTGGCCTCCACACTCAAACAATTGGATGAAGTTTTGTTTAGTGGTCATTTATTTTTTAAACTTTTAAGTTATATATTCATGAAATGAAATATTTTCCAGTAAAATACGTCTATATGTTAATGTTATACCCTCACTAATGACTAAACTGGTGGGATATGTCGAGGCTTGTATATAATATGAAACACTGCCAGTTTGTTTTTGGTTAGTGCTATTATAATATGTTACATTAATATATGTTTATTTTTGAATTATTTTAATTATGCCTTGATTTCGTATCTTCATAATTTTTTTTATTAACGTTTAGATTCTTTATTGTGTAAATTTTTTATTCCACTATATTATCATAGTTTACTAACTACATCCTTAAATACTTGAAGAAAAGCGACACATTATATAAATACATACATAAGTTGGTCGTCTATTTTGGAAATTATATTTATGTTATATTTTCGTATATCTCAGTTAATACATTTCTGTGTAATGTCATGTTTATACATCATTTATCTTTTTTCATTCTACATATACATAAGGATTACATAAATACTAATTTGTCGGTTTGTAATATTTAAAGTATGTACAATCGGCTACAAAAGTTCATTATTGAATTTATGCAGTTTGTGTAGAAGAATTTGTATTGGCCGTTATAATTTTATGTAAAAAGTAATAGGTTAGTAAGAAATATGAATATTACAACAAGTTTTATTTTTACTACACATCTATGCTTGGTTATTACCATTAAGTACGAATTCAAGGCATTAATTAAATAATTTGCATAAGAATGGTATTTATGTTAATCCTATAAAATTAAGAATAAGGCTTGACTTGTTTTAGCAATGTAAGTGTAAGTAACACTGATGTAGTCTTTACAATTTTATATATAAAAAAAAAATTAAGGGAGTTACAAATTTTACAATTAAAGTGGTATTATTTAACTTATAATTTTATTAACACAAAATAACATCGTAACTGTTTAGAAATGAAACTATATATTTAACAATTGGTTCAACTCGTCAAGCATTATTTGTAGTTGATATAAAATGTTTTTACTAGTATTATTTTATTTTAATTGAAACTCATGAAATTGTGACCCTTTTATAAGTGTAACATTTAACGTTCTAGTCTTGTTTGAGTTTCGTAAAATATATTTTAAGATACAATCGCTTAGTGAAATGAGATTTTAGATGATTATGTATTTAGTGATTTTTTTTATTGGAGTTGAACGGTGAACAAAAAAGCCTAGACGTATGTATACATACAATTTTTTAATACACTTGACCCCAATAATAATCTGTATTTTATTTGTAAAAGTTTTTTTTTGTATTTGAATGTCATTTGTGTTAGAGTAAGCTTAAATTTTAATGGGGCCATTTTTGCTTCTAGGTATTTTTTCGTTCATCGTGTTTTAATGAATTTTGTGTCAAAACATCCAAAGATCTGTATAATCGAATCCTTCAGTGTATTTAGTGGGATAAGTTTAAAATTAAAATGTATCAGAAAGAACTGATTAATTAATGTGCATATAATTGGTAGTTATAAAGATGTAATCTTTTGTATTTCCTTTTTTATGTCATTACATACATACATAATATAAATAATACTGAACATGGATGTTCGCAAAAAATAGGTCAAGCCGCTTTAAATGGGGCAGCAAAATACATTTACTTTTGAATTTTTAGTTCGGCTTTTTATTCTGTGAATTAATTGTTCCTGGCGGCTTTACTTGCTGTTTCTTTTATGATTACTTTTAATATTTTACTGCTTATTTGAGGTAGTGATAATTATACATAATAACATTTTATTATGGACATATACAGAAAGTAGATTAATTGGCTGTCGAACCTAATAAATGGAGACTAAATTGTTGAGAGTTTAAATTGTATTGTTGATCGTCCCTGATATGGTAACGCGTAGATTTTGCTAAATTTTTAGATATACGAGTTCTGTCGTGGAGTTAACTTGATATATTTAATATTCATATTTGGCAAAATTGGCATTTTTATAACAACTTTTATGTGACAGTTACGGTTTTTTTCGGTTGCGGCAAGTCATGTCACTATGGAATACGTGACAATGTATGGGTACGTTGATTAAAAGGGGTTTTTAATGAATTTCATTTTAAACGCTACTACGGCTTTCGGTTAAAATACTAATTTAAATATGACATAGAATTATAAAATAGGTTATACTCTCCTTTTAAGTCCGTTCAAGTGGAAAGGGTTCTTTTTAGTGTCTCAAATTCTAAGCTAATAGTATGTCTACATATGAGGTATTAAGTAGCCAAGTGATAAGGTTAGCTATGTCTTTTTTTAGCAAGTGATTGAAATAAAACTTTTCTTGCTTGGATTTTAACAATATAAACTTTATAAAAATGTAGGATTCACGTTAACTTCACGGCACTCCTCGTCTTCGCGATTTATAAGCGAGGTTTTAACGTATATTAAGTACGGTTGTACGAAATGTTATCACTATTATATTATCTATGCGGTTTTTAACACTAATGCTAACTAAATAGAGTTTAAATTGCTATAAGAATATCTATTTATTCAATTAATCCGTCTTTTTAAGAACTTTATTTGCTTAAATCATATATTGTCTAAATATGTGGAGTAGAATAATGTGAAATGTATCGTCAATTATATATGTAAAAATTAAGAAGCTATGTTACCTGTTTGCAATATTTTTTAAAAGTTTGATTAGTACAGTCAGGAGTAAGGATATTTAACCAACTGCAAGTGTAGGTACTGCGTATAGATAAATGTTGCCGAGTGTAGTAAGTTGGAGATTAATAGGTATTCACTATATCTTAGAGGCTTTACATAATTTGTTCTTTTATAGTTAATGCACACACACACAATAAGTCATATATTTCATACAAAAACAAGAGAGGCAAAGAAGCAAGACAAATAATTAGGTGAAGCACGCTAGTTCAAAGCAGACACTTCTACATTGAACACCTGAAATTTTAAAATTTCTTAAATTGCTATTCACAATAGCATAAAATATAAGTTATTCTTTTTAATCTACTCTAATTAAGATTGTGTTTAATCTTGTAGTAATATAATTATAGATACTTTTATGCATTCTAAAAACTAGAGGCTGCCTATGACAAATTAGGAATATTTTAAATACATTCGATTAAACAAAATCTTTAATTTTGAATATTTTTTTTTATACAAGAGGAGGCAAAGGAACAAGTGGATCACCTGATGGAAAGTGAAAAAAAAAACAAATTATTAGTTGAATTGGAATATTTAAAAAAAATGACTAAGTTTTTTTAGTTACATGAACTTGTTTCTATAGTTTTGACTAGTAAAAAATCGTGAATAATTAGGAACTTGCAATTATTGAAGTTGACCTATACACTTTTTAGTTTCTTTAATAAATATTAGTTAAATTAATTAGTCACTATTAATTAATGGGACATTTATTGGCCTAATAAAGTACATTCTTTTAAAAATTAAAAAAATTAAAATAGTTGATCTGCAAACTACCATATCACTGATCAGATTTCAAGCAATATTTTATTAAATAAAGATTTTTGCTACTAAAATATTGAATATGTGTAAGCAAATAAAGTTCTGTGTACTAGATACATTAATAATGCATTATAGTGATATCAGCTTTATATTTTGCTTGCTTGAGATTGACAAATTATTTGAACATATTTAAATATGGATGGCGCCATTCCTTTGCGACATTTTTTGTAAAATGACTAATCTCTGTGTATCTGATGTACTCCTACTGTATAATTTATATAAATCTAAATTATTGACTTATAATAAATTGCAATTGAATTTATCTCTAATTGTTTCATGTAAATAAAGAAAATTCAATAAGATTTTGGTTTTCATTTGATAACCTTTTTAACATACCTTACATTATTTGAAATAATGTTAGTGAATAGGTATCCCTGTACAAGTTACGCAAATTAAATCTAACCGCAAAGTAAGCAAATTGTATGCTTGTGATATGAGTTTGCATGGCGTGGTACATTTAATTAAAAGACAGGTAATGTATTATTTGTTTATGGTTCCAAATTTAATTTTTCGTTTTTTTCTTTTGTCGTTAGATTGGCACAACTCTTTTCCGTTTTGGCGCAGAGTTTGAGTTGCGTCTATTATTTATATTACAGTGTTGTTTTAGTAATATCAGACAATAATATTTACTCTTCTCTGGTAATGTTTGGTGTGTATTGCGAATTTCATAATGGACAAAAACATCAAACTAAAAGTTTTATCTTAAATTTTGCATCGTCAATGGAACTTCGTTTTCGAAATCAATGAAATTCAAAATGGCAAGGGCACTACGCGCTTTCTAATTATTTGTCACCGTTCTATCGATGATAACAATCCGTACAAAATAAATGACCAAAATGGACTCACTCTACCTGCACTTTTGAATTATCACCGGCACTCAGTTGGAGAGCATACATGTGACGGCACAGTGCTGAATCTCATTATTTTATGCTCTTATATGTCCTATATACGTCACCTGGTGGTTCATATGACATCTGTTTTTGGCATTGGCGGCACGTAGTCTATATCCTATCTTTCAAGTTGGATCAAACTGCACACGGTGTGAAAATTTTATTGAAATCGGTTAAGTAGTTTAGGGAGTCCATCGTGGACAAACAACGTGACACGTAGTTTATATAATTAAGATAATAGATTATCTTTTACTTAAGTAATTTTTAATAATGAAATGGTTAATTTTTGCTTTCCTCTCATTTATGCAATGAAAGCGAACAACTATATCAAAAAGTTGATAAGAACGAGTTTGAAATGTTTAGGTATTTCGTATTCTTCTTAGTTCAAGATGGTTATTAAGGAGGTACCTACCTACCTATTAACTATCATAAATTAATTGCTTTACAGGCGTTAATTTAACACGTTACGACGTGACTAGTGGCGTGAAATCTTTATACAGAGAGTACCATTCACATGTTTTTTTTTCTCCAACTAATTATCTTGTTTATAATAATATTTTTAGGGATATTACACAAAAAATAAAACAACTTTGTTATAAATACAATTTAATAAGCAAATCACTATATTAGTAATACATGTAACACAATCATAAGTCTTTGTACAAGGCAATTTTGTAACATACTTAGGTACAGTCACGGTCAATAAACTGTTAACAAAATTACATTAACCTTTAAACTATAAACACTATTTAGTTCTTGTTATAATTATACATACATATCTTCACGCCAAGTCCCTTTCGACATAGGCAGAGAGTAATTATCCCACATTTCTTAATAGAAAAAAAATATAAAAAAACGAATGAGTAATTACATCAGGCTACTTTTGTACACACTTATTCGTCTTGTTTCATTGAAAGTAGTGTTAGTAGCAAATACTTAAAATGTGCTACTAACACAAGTGATTCTGTCAAACAGGAAGTGTGACAATTGTCATCGTATTTTAATTTGACTATTTTATTAGAATAAAACGCGAAGGGAATTTTAGAGAAATATTGACCTCATTGAAATATTGTTAACATTATATTGTAGGCAACTGTACATTAAATCAAAGTTTATTTTTAACCGCTTATCTCTAATGTTATGTTTTAAATTCGGCGTAACCTAAAAATGCACTTTTATTTATTGACTTGCTCCAAGTCTAGGATACCTATTTCAAACCATTTGACCGATACATTAAGCTTACAAGAGATCACGTTTGTGATAAGGCCGCCGTCATTTTAAGGTTTTAATATGTACCTGTTCCTTTTTAATTGTGTGCCAATAAAAAAATATTTGTATCTCACAATCCTACCTCTGCCATTCAAATTTATTAAAAAATGCAGTCATAATAATCAAAATACATTTTTTTTGCATTAATTTTTAATTTGCTTGATTCCGGGTATTTGCTTCATTCGTATTATACGTTGCTGTGTTATACATTCCTAATGTTGGCCAAAATATTGTTACAATTTAAGACCAAGTACAGACTTTCGGCATTTACCCAACAATACTTTACAAGACTAATATTTTGAAAAGAAATAAGAAATACAAGTCCAATTTAGATATAGGCATATATGGGTTCCAGGTTCTCGAATAAATGAAAAAAAAAAAACAGTTGGTGTAAGAAAAAAATTTGTGGGTAGGATCTTATAATAATTAATAAAATGTAAAGAAAATATTTGCTGTTGTAAGTAAAGTTTTAATTAAAATTAGTTCAATGTGAAACGTAAAAAATTTAAAACGACGTTGATAACAAAAAGTCTATCAAATACAGGTATTGTTCTAATGTTGGGTATAGACTAATCCAACGAAAGATAAAGTTGAATAAGCCATTCGGCTTTTGTGTTTATTTTATCTCTACCTGGAAATTGACAAATAACAATTTGCAGGTTAGTTTGTTGGAAAAATTAACGATTAATAAACGGTGATTCGCCGAGATTTGCATTTACTACATTGCCCCTGCCCAATCACAACAAATAATATCATAATGTAATTTAAACATAATAACAATTACTTACATTATTATATATTGGTAAGTATAAATAAATGCATATAAAAAGGCAATTTTATTGTGTGCGATCGTCGTTTATGTGAACATTGCCTTATGTTAAACATAATGAATTTGCTGTATATCATGTGAACCATTGGACATTTATAAATTTCATTTATTATTATTAAATATCAATTTTATATCAACAAATCAAAGAATTTATTACTTCATACATACTTCAATTTGATTAACTTTAAGTGTTTCATATTCTATATAACATTCAAATCTCACAATAAGACAAACGATTCTACAAATAGAAACATAATTGTGATGTTGTCGGACCTTTTTATGAAATGTTTTGTTAGTAAATTTCACTTTCGACAAAAGCCAGTATAACTAGCACAAAACATTCTCTGTGTTTTTAAGAACTCACGGAGCGGCTTCAAACGCTTTTCTTTATTTCAAGTAGAATAAAACTGCTTCAATATTCATACTAACCCAGAACACATTTAATAAACCAAGCGGTATTCGAAACAATCCCGAGAGTTCTGTCCCTAAGTTTCCAAAAGGGCCCGCGAAGTGCAACCAAACCAAATCGACATGAATGTGTGCAAAATATTAAACCAAGTCTACAAATTCATTAGCCAAATAATAAAGCTTGTGTAAAAAATATAAATCGATTTAATTTTATGTGAAAAATACTTGCACACTACAGTGTAGTATAACACACATACTATAAAGTAAATGTTTTTAATTTCATTGCGGAACTAAAACAGAAAGTTGCTCATTTCCCCCATTTTCCCCCATTCTTGTTTGTAAAGCAGCTTTTAAATAAGAGTTTGCGTTAGTTTACGAAACAAAATGGTCGACGCGGTTGATATTGTTGGTACTGGCAATTATTATAAAAGTTAACAATTATATATTACATATATAACTCAATCAAATAGTTCTAGGGTAAAATATTACCCAATATTTATATTAAATAATATGCCATTTGCATTACTTCAAGGTATAAAGATATAAGAATTAAAAATGTCGCAGACAAAATTAAACAATTTCGTGACAATTTGGTCGTTATTCAGCCTGTGGTTTAATATTTTGTACGTATAAGTTTCTATCGAAAGTACAAAGTGTAATAACATATAACTAGTACGTAAAAGTGCAATACGTATTGGTGCGTCCGAGTAACGTAAGTACTTCAGGAATGTTCTGCAACAGAAACCGCGTGCTGGACCATGTACTGAGATTATTTATTACTGGAATATAAATAATAAATGACAATTAGAACTTTTTTCCATTGAAAATATTAAATGAATCTGTTGGTAATACACGTCAGTAATTGTTTTACATAAATCTCAAGAAAAGTGGGCCACCAACTTAAGTTTTGTTAATCGACCCAGTGGGTCAAACAGGAACTAATGTTTCCGAGTGCAAAATATAAAATTACTAAATAAAAAAGTTTGAAATTAACATTTCAATATATTTTATTTAATCCCATCGTGCTGAAGCCCTTGACGAGGAGCCCTGCAAGCCGGATCTCGATATGTTACCTGTCATGTTTATAATATTTTTAGAAGAACGCACAAATCTATTTTTGTGAGAGATCAGCGGACAAACATAAGACTCTCCTGATGGTAACAGACAGCCTATAGACAACATAGATGTTGTAGCGTCGCTGTCCTGTGGCTGGGATGTTAGGCCTATCCTGCTACCCTTCCCTCCGGACCGGAACATGACACTGACGTCATAGCGACAAGAATAGGCAAGACGTTGGATCCCCGGCCAAGTAGCTACACAGCACTCGACCATCAGTGGTCTTGTTGGCAATGACCCATTTGACCGTTGTTGGTCTCTTACGAGCTATTCTACTCGGCGGATCCGGACCAACACGGGGGAAAATATTACCGAAACAATTTCAATGACAATTTAATAAATTTCAATTTTATTTAAAATTAGGATTGAAATAAGGTTTTCACAAAAATTGGCTTGAAAAGGTGGTGTACAATACCCAGTGTCGCGCTAGTCGGCCTTCCTGGGCCTCCGCTTGCGGACCGGGCTCCGGTCCCCGCCCGCAGCCCCGCTCGACGCCTCTTCCGAACTCTGTCACACACAAACCGCACAACATCACCTTATTATATTATACTCGATCACATTCTATAGGCAATTTAATAATTGTCGTTTTTCGTAGTTTTCTCATAGTCCGTCTCCGTCTCCAGGTTCTAAACTACCTCACCCCTCAATATTCAACTAAAGCAGTTCAGCCCTTCTCGAGTTATAACTAGTGTAACTAACACAAATTTATTTCATATATATAGATCCGTTTTTTTTACAATAATAAATAAAAATAATAAACCATGCAGTGTCTAAATGTAATTATATTCTTATATAATTGAAAAAACTATATATGGAAGTATACTTCTGAAAGACTGCTGAAAAGTGATGACAGATTTGACGGTAAGGCCGCCTTTGTACAACATTTGGCTATTGATGAATGTTAACAATGTCTTTATATTTGACGCACGATGTATTAGGGAAAATTCTAAATATGTTAAAAAAAAAGCATTTCCACATACGAATTATCAAAGTTGTGGGCAAAGGTGCAACTCGCCCTACAAAATCTACCATCGGTATGGTACCAAACGCTACTTTTTTTATTAGGACAACCTTAGTAGATCACCCACGCGAGCCAGACAGTAAACACTTATCCAATCGGACAACGTGGTTTTATTAGAAAGTTAAAAAAAGACACACTTTTTAGATGTCCGAACCGGGGACCTCGCCTAAATATGTTGATATAATTCACGTAAAAAAATATCTAACAGTTATTTCGTTATGGGATGTAAGGTGGGAGTGTCGCGGCAGTGTATATCGTTAGCAACGTACATCGGTCGGGGAGTTCTTCTCCTCGTCACTGTCCCCGCGCTCCCCCTCGTCCACTATGTCGTCGTTAAGCAGCTCCTGCAAGTAATACAATCGTGTATTACTTAAGGTGGCGGCGACGAATCATTTAAACATAACAATAAGATAAAAATGTCGAACAACCCCCGACAAAAGAAAAAAAGGAGAGAAATGTATTTAAGAACCGTCTCAATAACTTTAGCTTTAAAATCAAAAAATCCAAATCGAAATCGGTCCATCCGTTCAAAAGTTACGATGGCACAGACAGACACGTTAAACTTATACAACCCCTCGTGTTCCGTCCACGTTATCGGGGTATTTCGGTTAAAATTGAAAGAATAAACATAAAATAAAACAAAACTGAAAAATATTACTAAAATAGAAAAGCAATGATACTTTCAAGATATGCTCAAATTAACTACATTGTGTTCATTTCGATTGTAATTTGTATTTCAACATGTATTTTATGAATGTGACGTCACGTCGTCAGTTCTTTCAATAGTAATAGTAATTATAATATAATCCAAGTATCGCTTGCATTTTACGAGTTGCGTTTCATTCATTTCGCGATGGAAGACATTAAAATATCCTTACAAATGACACGAAAGCACTGGTTCGACTAAAATGTTAAGAAGCGAATTGGATAGCGACAATCTCCAGTAGGACTGAAGTCACTTGCTAAGCGATAGTTTAACGTAATCTCAAATATTATAAAAACAAATGTAACTTTTTTACACTTCTACGCAAAATCTACTAAACCAATATTCATTAAACTTTATACTCATATTCTTGGAGGTATTAAAAGTAACATAGAATATTTTTAATGACGTAAATGCAAGTGAAGCAGCGGATAAGAGCTAGTAATTCACAATTCCGTTATTTTTAGATAAAAAAATATATGTATAGAAATTCGACCTATATTTGAAAGAAGGATGGCCAAATCGTACCTGACATACATATATATGAAAAATACTATTATTTTTTAAGGTCTTGAAAAACACAAGATATATCTGTTTATGTACCCAAAAAAAGGGTTTAAATTTATTTTTGTTTTTGTAGCTTTTTACGATTCATTTCGCGTATTAAATCATCTTTTCTAGCTTTCAACTGTAATTCAGTTTAATTACCATGTATCTACGCTTTAAATTACTAAGTACGTATGATGTTATGTTGTTGTCTCAACTACACGTGCAACTTAAGATCAATATAGAATTTCATTGAATTATCGGTCAAAATCTGTTCCGAGCGGATCAGACTCCACGAGCCGGCTGGATAGACGACTTTTTTTGACGTCGGACGTTAAGAGTATGATATACAGATTAGGGGTTAGTGCGCTTTGACAGATATTCTATTTTTTTGGTAATTCTCTGAGAAAACCCCAAAATAAATAAAAGCGGGATCGCTAATTACCCTCCTCGCTTATCACTAATTACTCTTTTATGCTACGCCACAGACGCGTAAATGGTAGTTGTAATTACATTTTTTAACTTGCAGTGTATGTAAGTATGTTTGTTCGGGTGGAATCTTTAAACTCAATTTTGAAGTAGAAATCTTCAACCGATTGAGCTGAAATTGTGTAAACACGTTTAGTTTGGATGACAATGCACGATAAAATATGTTACATCATTCTAAATCTAATACGGCGGACCATCCAAGATGGCGGAATAGTTTTTTTTTTTAATGCATTTAATATAAAATGGGTCACTGGTACAAAAAAGGAGTCATTCTGAGCAACTCGAAAAAATAAAGTAACGTCATTCTAAATCCAATACGGCGGACTTTCCAAGAGGGCAGAATAGTTATTTTAAGCACTTCTACAATATGGGTGTCAAATGAAAGGACTCATTGAGAGCAAATTGAAAAATAATGTGACGTCATTCTAAATCCAATATGGCGGAACACCTGAGATAGCGAAATAGTTATTTTTAATGCACTTCTACAATATGAGTTTCAAATGAAAGAGCTCGTCGAAAGCAACTCGAAAAATGATGTGATTAGTAACATTTGTTGTTCAAGTATTTTTTGCACTAATCTCATTAAATCTCTGGTAGTGTACGGTAGATAGGACTAAAAATTAATCTAACTTTAAATTAATTTATAACAAATTATGAAACTTATGTTCATAAATAAATAAAATGTTTATTAAAATGTAAATAAGGGCTGTGATGTAAATGTACATTTTTATAGAAATATGTAACTTTTTAAAATTAACTAAATATTTGCACACCACAATGTGGTAGAATATGTTGTATTCTTAAATATCTTTATAACAACTTTTTAACACACATATTCCGCAAATAAATAATTTTCATTTCATTTCATTTCAAAAATAATTGTATGGTTATAACAATTTTAAGGGAATTCACTTAAATATTTAATATTTATACTATTTTCAAAACCTATACACAATAATAAATGCGTTTTATCTTGCCGTATCTTAATGAGTTAATGGTTTTCAATCTGGTGATAACATTCAGTTTTTGCTTCTAAAGTATTTTTAAGTTTGAATTTGGTTCTGTAGTAGGTATGAAATAAATTTAGTATGACCATACAAATAATTTCAAAGGTAGAAAATACTTTAGTTATAACAAATGATCACCTGGTCTTCGTCCTTCTTGTCGCCGTTGGCGGCCAGCCTGTGGGCCTCCGCCCTGCTGATGAACTCTTTGCTCGGCCTCCGTGGAGGGTACAGGAGGTCGATCACACACACCAACAACTACAACCACAGCAAAGATACAATTTGATATATTCAATGGTCGACACTTGGTGGAATTCTAAAAATCTGAAATGTTCTTACTTATCCTAACATTAAATATTTACTTTAGGGACTTTTAAAAACTAAACGTTTTGATTTTGAAGAACTCACTGGGAAAAATTTATGTTGAAATAGTCCGTATACAAAATTTTAGGTTTCCAATTCTTTAGTCACTGTAATTATCGTAATAATAACTGTAACCTCGATTAAACATTGAAAAAAAATATGATTATTTTATAAACAACGCATTTGTTTATAACAATTTTTTAAACAATATGGGATAAAAAAAAATTAAAAATCATTTTTAAGTAGCTTATGATAATAAGAAAACGGACCAATAGCAATAGTATAAAAAAATATTTCTAAGGGGTTGATAATTTTTAACTTAAGTAAATTGTTAATAACAAAGTGAATATTCACAATTTTTTAATTTTTCAACGGGAATCTTTTCTGTAGCCTTTGTTTGATATTTACATTAAAGGAAAAAAAATCCCAGGTTAATATTTTAATAACTATCGTACTTTCAATGTTGATGTTCGTGCTACGAAAAATTGGTAATGAAATAATTGATAATTAATTAAAAAATCGCGATAAAAAATTTTGATCACCGGATTTTTGTTCATTGATCTATCCTATAGTTGTCTGATTTTTTTAATTTTCATATTTAATAAGTTAAAATAATAATTATTCATTAAAGGTCCAAAGTGGGCGGAGGTTGCGCAAGCGAGAGTTCCCGTTTTCGGCCGTATTTTCAAACCTCTAGGAAAACAATAAAGAGTTCCGGAAAGTAGCACTTTTTTTAGGAAATTTCCTCTTCTTTATGGATC
>NJDC01000439.1:35797-49948 GCA_002245475.1 Calephelis virginiensis
CTGTTCGGAATAGAAGTAGAAAGCAGACTAATTCATAAATCAATTTTTCTCTTCTCTATTTCAAAATTTAAAAGCAACTAAACTTAATATATTTTTTAAATAGCGGCCTGTGTAGCTACAAACTACAAAGGCCAGCTATCAAAATAGTTTTAAGAAAATAGTTACAGTTATATTACAATATCCCATAACTTGTAAGCCAACCAAATAAAGCCTTCGTAATTATACCAAAACAAATTAGACTAATTATTAGTAGCGACTGAAATAAAATTTTATCAAAGGCGAAAGTTTTCAAACGTTTTTCCGCTTTTTTTTTCGTACGGCAAGCTTATGTTAGCATATTCTGTCCTCGCTATCTTGGTAAAAAAGTGTCCACTTCCCGTATATGTTACAATTATAAAAAGGCATTTAATTATAGAAGTACAAAGTGAAACCTTCTGTTAATTGAGTTAAGTGTAATAGACAAAATTGTCAGCTGAGGCTCGAACCCGCGACCTCGATCGATGACACCTAGACGAAGCCATGTGAAGCCCCACAAGTGTAAAATACACACCGTACACTCTGAGTATGACGTTATTTAAAATTACTTTCTATATTTTATTTCTTTTTACTTTTTTATGATGCAAAATGCCATTAAGCATAATAAATAACAAGTAACAAGCACGTGGCTATCCTGATGGTGAGACAGGCACCACAATTGTTACTATTTTTTATCATATTTGAAGGCAAACAAGCAGACGGATTCCTGGTGGTAAGAAATTAACGCCGCCTTGAGACATTAAAGGTGGTAATGGTGCGTTGCCAACTTGAGGCTGGGATGTAACTTCGAGCAAAAGTAAGTTTATCGGCTACCTTACCCTCCGAACCGGAACACGTCAACGGCAAGCATTGACGTTACGTTAGGATGTCACGGTATTAGTGACGGTAAGCCTATACTCGCCTTTTAAGAGCTGCCTGACAGGAAGGCAGATGGTTTATTCTGCAAAGAAGCCCGGACCAACACGCGGGGAAACTGAGTTACTGGTTCATAACCATCTTATGACCGGGTCTTAAAAGTCTAAAGGGTAACCTACTTGCTAGAGTGGAACGACAAGTGGCAAGCGTTGATGTCATGCAATAATAGGAATAGGCAGGTTTTCTCGTATCCGTATTGGTCCGGTTCGGCTGGGTGGAATAAATCATCTGCCTAAGCTAATCTGGCATAAGCCAGGCAACTGTATAGGTCATCCCAAATAAGGCCACTGGTGGTAGAGCGATGTGCAGTAATTGTGGCTACACTAGTGGAATATTCTTAACATCTGTACTTACTAATATTATCAATTCAAGAGTCTGTTTATATCTGTTTTTTATGCTTTCACGTCCGTTATTGGGTAAAAATTTTTACATGAATCCAAGTTCAAAGACGTATACGTTTCTACAATAAGCTGGCCAGTATTATTAGATAAGTTTAATAAATGTATAAAAGTAAAATTATGTAAGAAAGGCTATTTTATAACGTCCCAGAGTATTTGGAAGACGAACATATTACGTAGTATTTATACCTATACTCTTTGGACGAATATGCTTGGGGATCGAGTTTTCAATCTCGCATTTCAATTTGTAATGTAATCTGTTATACTTTTTATTTGAGTTAAAATTAGATTGTAATTGAAAAAAGACAAGCCCGCTGAGTTTTTTTCGCCGGATCTTCTCAGCGTGCGCGATTTTAACCCGGTGGTAGTTTATAAAAATGTAGTCAAGTACCACTTGTATGGTCCATGTGAATAAAGATTTTTCTGATTCTAATTCTTAAAGACATTAATTGTTTTTTACTTAAAAAATCAACCCTCAAAGTCAGCGGGGTGTAAATATTCACGCTAAGTCCCTTACGGAGTAGGCAAAAAGCATCGAGTGCCAAACCTCACGATCCTGGCAGACTTGCCTGGCTTCGTCCACTTTCATTACTCTTTTCATACAATCCGCTTCACAATCTTCGCATAATATCCGAGCGATTTGATCGTGGAATGTCAACCTTGGTCTCCCTAGGTACCTACATCCATCCACATTCGCATTGTATATTATCTGGTTTATTAATCTTTCATTCTTTCAACATTCAACATTCAAACACGTCGGTTTGTGAGACCCTTGACACCACCTTCATCGTCACCTTCCGTGTTATTTCCTTGTTGTTTATAGACTATGGTTGTCTTATGTCTATAGGCTTCAGTTATCTTTTACCATATGGAAAGCCGCGTGTTTGTACGCTGTTTTGCCATAAAAAGTCCTGTCCATCAACTTGACCAGATTCGCCGCTTTAACTATTTCTGACACCATTATGGCAGTGTTAAGATCCAATCGGAAGAGTTGTGTAATCGGAAGATATGCACAATAAAACCTAACACACCGCCATAGGACAGCGACGCACCCTTAGCCTACCTAGATGTCTTTATGTCAAGGTTTTTTGTTACCATCGAGAGTCTTACGCTTTTATGACCGTTTCGTTTGTCGTTGGTTAGCGGACACGTCTAACTCCGACAATCCGCGAAGCTCGGGTTCGATACCCGACGGGGGCTGGCATTTGTGTGATGAACATTTGGATTTCTGCATTTCCGGGTCTGGGTGTTTATTAAATTTATTCTGGTATCTATTTAAGTATTTCTATGTATTCCAATCATTGACTAACACCCATAACACAAGCATATAATTTGCTTACTTTGGGGTTAGATCCAATTTTTATGACTAGTCAAAAAAACAAAAAAAATCACTGCATCCGTTCGGGAGTTATGATGCCACAGACAGATAGACACACAGACAGACATACACGTCAAATTTATGACACCCCTCTTTTTGCGTCGGGGGCTTAAAAAAAGCGCGTTTTAATTACATTTCAAAAACTAAATCGGATAAAGAAACTAAAGCGGACAATTTGGCCTCAGACCTCAGCAACCGAGATACGAAAAAAATGCTCTTGTGTAATATTTATTAAGATAAATATAATATATCATAATTATATAAATTACAGAGTAAACATGGACATCTTGCTTGTCTAATAAAATAGTTGACAAAGACCGAAGTTAAAAGAAAAGAATGTGAACTCTCTTTTAACCCTTGGGTCTCTAATCTCTAATAGAAAATTGATTATGTTTTATGACGCAACATTTTGAACCGTAAAATTAAGGCATTCAATGAGTCAAATATTGATGTAAATAATAAATAGATATCCATCAGATCACCTGTGACAGTTGTCAAATATTTTACGCGCACTTTTTGTAATATGTCATATTCTCATCTATGATTAGGGTTGCCTATTTTTGAACACCTAGCTCTAAAAAACTACGTAATCGTTGACGTATACAAAGCGTTTTAAATGTATTTTAAGCTTCTATCGCAGGCCTTGAGCGTGGAGACCGAATCCAGAATTTCCGTAACGAAAATAACCTAACACCCCCACTCTGACCAGCATAGCAGTGACACTTTTTAGTTTTGCCATCTATTGATGAATTGTACAACTTATAATGATTTTTTGATCAGGCTCGCCTCTAGGTGGCATTGGTTGTATCGGCGTTACTGCGCATGCGTAATCCCCCTCTTCGCCCCGCAATCTGGTGACTCATGCGTGCTTATGCAATAGCTTTACCGCGACAGTCTCCGAGTGCCACACGTCTTTTTTATTTATCTCTTCCACTAGCGAGAGGAGCAGACAAACGTCAGTAGTCGACTTTTTTTTCAGAAGTCGACATATCGAAAATGTTCCAAATTGGAAAGAGATAGCATACAGCTATAATAAGTTTAGTTATTTTATAGCAGAATAGCAACCATCACTTGCGTAAAAACGATCCATAACGTTGGTTTTACTGAGGCATTTCTTTATGTATATAGGACAGCAAACATGATCTGTAGACAGCATGGATGTGTGACACTATCTTTTAGCCAAGATATTAGACCTATTGTACAAATCTACTGGCTACTCTACCCTCCAGACCAAAATATGGTTGTTATAGCAGCTATGGCGGGTTAAGCACTGGATAGGGACACGAGCAACTAACTGCACAGCACTCTACCACCACTGGTCTTGTTAATACTTATTGACCCTTTGAAGTCATGCTAGCATCTTAGCCGCCAGACGGATAGGCAAACGCTCAATTCTACTCAAGGGCGTGGACCAACAGTGGGAATCAGAAAATTTATAGGTGTGAAGATATTAACTCATTTCAAAAAATATCTACTGATCATTGACAGCCCTGTAACATGTTCTACTTTCAAATCAAAAATCGAACGCTGCCGCCGTGTCTATGGTAAACTTTTTTTCACCATCGGTTGGCAGCCGAAGGTTTATTTATAAGAATGGCATTGTTTGTGGACAATATCGTCTATATCTCGATCAGTGTTTCGGAATTTGAGGGCAACTTGTAATACACGTTGTGCATGACTTTGCGTTTTGTACTTCTACGGATTCTTGGTAAGCCTACCGTGCTGGTGGCTGTTTGATAAACATCATGTTAGCAATACTCATGTTTTTTTACTATATGTCATGACATAACAACATAACTTTTAACACACACACAAAGACAAGAATATACTTTTTAGGCACTTTCTAAAATAGGTATTTATTTGCCATGTGGTCGAAATCATGTACAGTGACTAAAACCAGCTAGTAACTGAATAAAATATTTGCTCATTAAAATGTTATAAGAATTAAATTGCAATTTTGGAAATTAATATGCACAATTTGGCAATAAAGCAAGCTAATGATGTGATAGTTTTATAGATGTAATTCTACAATACAAATATGTAGAAATAGGTAACTACGTAAACAAATACCAGTATCCTACTAATGTTATACTTATATGCGAAAATTCGGGCGAATGGATAGATGTTTGTTACTTACCTGCAAGCTGCTTAACAGATTTAGACGAAACTTTATAGGAATATTGTTTATAACATGTAGGCTACAATTATAAAAAAGCTAGTAATGTACGAGGGCCATTCAATAAATTTTTAGCCTAAGAAAAAATAAAGAAAATTTTGAGAAAGTAAAGATTTATTTTTCAACATAGTCTCCTTTCAATTCAATACACTTGGACCATCGATGCTCCAACTTTTTTAACCCGTCAAAAAAATACGATTTCCCGAGGTCTTCAAAATAAGCCTCTGTGGTGGCGATGACCTCATCATTCGACCCTAATCTTTTGCCGGCGAGTGACTTTTTCAGATTTGGGAACAAGAAAAAGTCGCATGGAGCCAAGTCTGGAGAATACGGTGGATGGGGCAGCAATTCGTAGTGCAATTCGATCAATTTGGCCATGACAACGGCGGAGGTGTGAGCCGGTGTTGTTGTCTGGTGTGAGCAAACGCGGCACCCATCGCGCCGACAACTTTTTCATACCCAATTCTTTGTGCAGAATATGATGCACTGTCCCATCTGCGATGCCTACAGTCTCAGCTATCTCATGAATCTTCGGTCGCCGGTCTGCCAACACGAGATCGTGGATTTTTTTTACGTTTTCTTCTGTAGTAGCCGTTTTCGGTGCACCTAGGCGTGGCTCATCAAAAACCGACGTTCGGCCACGAGCAAACTCGTTGAACTAATTTTTGACGGTCGCCATCGAAGGAGAAGAGTCACCATACACAGCATCCAAGCGCTCTTTGATTTCAGCGAAATCGCGTTTTCCCGTCCAAACACAAGAATCTAATCACCGAACGATATTATTCTTTTTCCATTTTTGCAAAACCGACCGACACGCTCGCTTCCAAAGGCTGTCGAAACAAAACAAATTTAGGGAAAAGACTGAAAACTACTTGTTAGACTTCAAAAAGTATTTACTGCACGATAGGAAAACTCTTTTGTAACAACAACGCCATGGGGCAATGAGGCTAAATAATTATTGAAGGCCCCTCGTAATACTGGAATAAATTTTACATACCATAATACACAGACGTAAAAATTTGATATTGAATATTTGAACGTTGCCTCGCTGGTCGAGAGACTAGCGTACTTATTTTTGAAATGGCTTATATTTTGCTAACCGCGATTTTTTTCACAACTTCACCGGACTATATAGACTAGCGCACATGAGAAACTCCACCGACCAACTCGACTTGGATTTGATTCCCGACAAGGGGCAGTTATTGGTTTGATGAACATTTAGATGTCTGCATTTCCGGGTCTGGGTGTTTATTAAATTTATTCTGGTATTTATTTAAGTATTTGTATGCATTAAAACTAAAACTATATTTATATTTATAATACTAGCTGCCTCTTCCGGGTTTGCTCGGATGGTAATTTTTTTATCATAAAATTTAGATGTAAGCTATACTATCTTTCAAGTTGGATCAAAATGCACATGGTGTGTGTATGCATGGTGTGCATTGAAATCGGATAAGTAGTTTCGAAGTCCATTGCGGACAAACAACGTGACACGTAATTTATATATATTAAGATAAGATATTTGATTACTTTCGTGACCCCATTTTTGCTATTTGTCCAGCGATATTCATTAATTAATTTAATCACCATATCTGCACTCCCGGACATTGAAACTGAAACTAGCGGTTGGTCGGTGACGTTAGACGTGTAAGTTTACCTCTTAACCATCATCAATAAAAAAAGAATAAGCTGCCCAAATGACATTTGTGCGTTTGATTTATGCAGTGAATAAACAAATGTCTCTTTTGGCGGTAAGAAACAGCTATCGCCTATATAGTAAATAGACATCATAGATGTTATAGGTGCTTTGGCCGGTATGTTTAAATACTGATATAAAAAAGCGAACACTCAGACCTGGAAATACAGACAGCTATATTCATAACCGCGTAGTATAGCGTAGACGCCTAGCTACTTTGACCAACCGTGGGACTCGGGTTCGATTCCCTACGGCGGCGGGCTTTTGTGTGATGAATATTTAGATGTCTGTTGCTGAATAAATTATTTGGGTTGGTATCTATTTAAGTGTTTCTATGTATTGGTATCTTTGACTAACACCCATAACACAAGCATATAATTTGCTTACTTTGGGGTTAGATTAAATTTGTGTGACTTGTCCATTTATTTATTTATTCATAATCTGCCTGTTTTCGTCGGAAACAGAACCTACGCCTCCTGAATGACGTCAGGCATGTAAGTAAGCCGTCTTATATGTTTATTAATGTCGGATATGTTTTAACGACTAAATATATTGTTACATAGTCGACGTAGATACATTTCGGTAAAATTTACTTTAATTTCGGTTTAAAAAATTGGCACAAAGAATTTTTGTTCTAGTTCAGGACAAAAAAATGGTCGGACACTTTGCCACGCTTTATCCTTTACATACATACATAATTTTACGCCAAGTCCCTTACAGGGTAGGCAGATAGTATTGACTGCCAAATGTCACGATCCTGCAGACCTGACAAGTTTTATCCTCTATATACCATTTCCTATTTCTAGATCAATTTAAATTTTCTTTTTTTTTAGTTTAGTTTTTTTTAGTTTTTTAGTTTTAGTAATTCTTACTAGGATACACAAACATGGTGCATAGTCTTATTTGGTCATAGTCGTTGCTTCAATTTTATTACCGTATTAAAAACTTGGTATACAAAACATGAAAGAATTCATTTTTTTAAATTTCTTCTGACTTTTAAAATATAAAAATTCCTGTGCCTTTGTTCGTAACTCGAGATCAGAGCCATTTCGAGTATGCTTCTCAAACTTGACATCCAAATCATAGAATTTATATTGACCGATTAGAAAATATACAAGAAAATTCTTACATTTATACCATTTAAATCTTTTTTATTTTAGAGTTCATCGAAGAAAAACACGGCTCTCCTGATTGTCAGAGACACCATAGCTGTAATCCTGTAGTGGTCCTGTGGCAAAACTGTTAGGCCTATTGTATCCGGTAGGGTTACCCTACCCACCGGGCGGGTCAATATATGAATAGGTAAGGCAGCGGATCCCTACCCGAACATGTTGCTGCACAGTACCCTACCACCAGTGGTCTTGTTAGTGCTCACCTCTTCCTGGCAAACTGGCAAAAATCTACAGCCAGTGATCTTTTTGGCAATGGTCCTAAACCTATTTAACCTACGCTCGTCTTTTACGAGATGCCTGGCAGAGAGACTGGTCTATTCTATACTTCGCTTTTATTGTATTTTTATTAAGCAGTAATAGCGTCAATTTATTATAAATCAACACTTATTGAGCTCAAATTACGCTATATAGCTAGGTAGCTTAGCGTTTAAACTCAAGCAAGTTTAACATTGAACAAGTTTCTACTGCTATGTAATTAAATTGGAATTTTGCATTGATTTCAATTAGGTAGTCGATAATAAAATTTGTAATCTATGTATTGTACTACATGTGTAGTATATACTACAACATAATATATTTCTTTTGAAATATACTTTTTTAATCGCAAGCGCTAGGTACCACTGCACAGCTTTAAGCTCATAAAATATAATAATAAGCTCCACGTAAAAAAGTCCAAAGAATAAAAAATAAGTTACATATACATACATACATATCTTCACGCTAAGTCCCTTACGGGGTAGGCAGAGAGTATCGAGTGCCAGATCTCACGATCCTGACAAACCTGTCTTGCTTCCTTCACATTCATAACCCTTTTCATACAAACACGCCGGTCTGTCGGTCGGAGACTCTTGACACCACCCTCGGATAATATCCGATTGATCTGATCGTGAAATGTCAGCTTTGGTCTCCTCGGGTACCTACATCCATCCACATTCGCATTGTATATCTGCTTTGTCAATCTTTCATCTGTCATTCTTTCCACATGACCGAACCAGTGGAGCATGCCCTTTCGCATTTTAACACCAACACTTTCTTTCAATCCCACTCTTTCTTGAATCTCACAGTTACGAATGCGGTCAGCGAGCGTTACACCACAGATTTTCCGTAGTGCTCTCATTTCGACCGCATCTATCCTACTTTCATGCTCTTTCTGACATACCCAACTCTCGCTTCCATACAGTAACGTTGGAATAAGCACAGAATTATGCAAAGCGAGTCTAGCTTTTTGACTCAAAACCTCGCTTTGGAATAGCTTATCCAACGCTCCATTCACACTATTCCCTGCACTCACTCTCCTCTCTACATCCGCGGTGTACCTTCCATCCCTGCTAAAAGCACAACCAAGATATACAATTTCATTCACTTGTTCCAGCACTACATCCAAGTTACATATTATGCATTAAAATTTATTACAACGTATGATGATAGCAGAGGAATTGAATAATTGAATTGATTGTAATTTGACAGATCTGTCAAAAGTTTTAATGGCGTCTCTACCTAAACTTTGCTTAATCTATTGAATATTTTGGCATTTTTAATAAACATATTTATCAATCAGTTGAAACTAATCCCTAAACTGGTTATAGAATAAAATAATCAAATTTCATTATGCATTTTTGTTGAAAAACTGAATCACTCTAATCCAGCGGTCGGCCATCAAATCGAAATGTCAAAATCGAACAGAAATACGACACTCGTGTCAAATATTTATTTTTTCTTCTGGCGTCCCAAGTTTTTCGGCCAAGATGTCAAATTAGACGCTGTGTGTTCGATATTTAACACTTTGACACTGGCAGTTAATCCACCCAACAATTATTTTTCTTTTTCTAAATGCTCAAATGTCGTGGCCGCCTTCGAATAATCCTTTTAAATGGGCTCTCTCGGTAGAGTTGCATCGTATTTCTTTGCGATCGTTAACTAAAAATGTAATAGGATACTAGGAATTTGGACCTAATTACGTCTCAAGCATGGAATAAGAAGTGTAATAAAACTTGTGAAGGTATCACAAGACAAGGTTATTCGATGAATTTCCCTCTCTCTTTTTTTTAACTTAAATGAGATCCGTCTTTCTTATGACCTGGGTTCCTGACTGCATGCAGACCCAATAATTACCCACGATTTTCATTAGACTACCCTGAACACTTGGTTTTGACTCGATATTGTAATTGTTGTTGTAGCATTGGCCTGTTCACTTTATAAAAAATAACTTTATGTTACATGTTTTAAGTTAAATTTGAATATAATGTGTATTATACTGGTTTAAAATTGTGATAATTTAAAAAAAACAGGCCTATTGACTTTTAAGTTCCGTCGACTTTCTAGGTTAGTATGACATTACAAGTAAATATTTAATACAATGTGTGGTAGTTTTTATATCAATGTCGACGCACACAAGTATCACTCGTATGGTGCGTTCGAATTAAGTTTTCTGACTCTGGTTCTGATTCAATCTGGAACACCACCTGAGCTAATAAACTTTTAATTCAACAATGTCGTTTTCCAGTCTTCAAAGGTCGGTAGTGTTAGCGCTAACATCCAAGCCTTACTTTGGAAACACACCATTACCCTCTATGGTCTCTACAGCAAAGTGTATTGCTTATGTATTTATCATAATATAAATGTGTCCGCCCTTTTTTAGCAAAAGCTGGCGAGCAAGCACCCGGCTCCCCTGATGTTGAGCGATAACCGTGCTCGCTAGAAACCGTAGATATTATAGGTACTCCAGTGTCCTGTACCCGGGGTATTAGGCCAAACGTGCAAGTCCACCATCTACACAATACCCGGAGTATAATAACGGAACATAATACTGTTATTATGGTGGTAGAAAAAAAAACAAGTTGTGGATCTCTACCTAGATAAGTTGCTGCACAGCATTTTGTCATCAGTGGACCAGTGCTTGCAGTTTTTTTTATTTTATTATTCTTATTTCGTGACTGAGCTTAAAAAATGAAACTGCAAATAGATTTTATTTACCTAGACGACAGCCTTTTGATGGAAGTTTTGATGGATTTTGACATTTTAAACAAGACTGCGATGATGACGAAAACTGTCCCTTTTGTAAAGATTACGCCAAATCATTGATCGTCGATAAATTTGAGTTCACACGCTAGATCACAACAGGTGGCGGCACTTGCAGCTATGACATTAGATTTTTTTTGTTACATACAAGTTGCAACAGTCAGCCCACATTCAGCCAATGTTTAATATGAACCGAATTGTCAAAAACCTTTTTTGAATTTCATACCGCGGACAATATTTCGTTTTTTATTTTTATTTTTTACCCATCATGACTCGGTGTGGTCACGAAAATGCGTTTGTCGTGTAATCCTCTGGGGAGGTGGATTATTTTTTTCTATCAATTATTTTTTGAACGGTGTCCCTGTTACGTGGGATATGGACCTTGGGGACTTACTTATTCAATACGCCTTATTAATTTTTTATTAGTCTCAGGTACTCTCGAGATTGTAAAGCGCGGGTTCGGAATGTAAATAAAAAGGTTCATCCGACGTATCAATACTTTTTAGTAGTAAATACTATATTACCTACTACATGAATTTACGGATTGGCCTTACATATTGCATCTATTGAATTCGTTAAGATGAAATTTATTTGAGATCCTACGTTACTTTTTCGTATAGCTATCCGATTGAAAGGTTTCTTTTGTATATTTATTATACTTTTAAGTAATTGTAATTGTAACTTTTTGCACGCAATAAACTTGATATAATTAATGATATGATTTTGGTTGGTTAACAAAAAACAGGAATCATTTTATGTTTATTTATGTATGGATTTGGGCAAAGTGGCGTTACTTTGTTTGTATCAAATAAATAATTTCCAATTTTCGTTATATTTTAGCTACCTATGATCAAATGATCGATGGGCTGATGACTTGGTCAAACTGGCGGGGAGTCGCTGGTTGCAAGCGGCTGGTGACCGTGACTTACGACGCTCTTTGGGGAGACCTATGTCCAGCCGTGGACGTCCTCCGGCTGATGATGATGATGAGTATGATGACCGAATGATTAATAAGTCATTTGAATACCTAATTCATTATTCGTAAAAGGGTTTTCATATTTAATTTAATACAAACAGAAAAAGGTACCTACCTAGACTTTTTCCTCTAATCCTAACACAAATACAAGTAGTACTTCTTGCCTGGTTGGTGACTTCACTTCTTCTTCTGATTTTATTCTGATGAAACTTAATACTTATTTTGTATAGGTAATGTAGATCGCTAGAAAAATATTTAAAGGCGGTTACACGTTTCATCGAATACAACAAATACGAACAAAAATTGTTAGTCTAATTTTTTATATTAAAAAAAGTATCTTCACGCCCATATCCCCGAAGGAGTAGGCAGAGGCACAACCAGGGCACCCACGACTAGCCGAAGAAATTGGAAAAACCCAATTTTCTTTTTGTTGCCCGACCCGGGATTAGAACCCGTTACCTCATGCATTTAAGTCCAACAACTGAACCGCTAGACCACAGAGGCGATATATATTATTTCTATAAATTTTAAAGAAAGAAAAAAATATAAACGTAAATATAACTTCGTCACTCCCATAATTTCCGAAAACTGAAGCAGATAGGCAAATAAGTTATGTATAATAATAGTAATAAATAACAATTATAATAAATAATTTATAAAATATATAAGTAATTAGTGACAGACTAGGAGGGCAACAGCAGCGTTGCCGAACAAAAAGTAACTTTAAAATCAATTTTTAGCTAAAACAATACAATTGTTAAATTTGTTTATGTTGCTAACTTCTTATTTTAAGGTTAGAATAATATTTCTCTAATCCACCACCGTCAGTAATTAACTGTCATACTGGCACATGATGTGGATTGTTATGGAAAATCGGAAATATAACATTTGCTCGAAAATAAAGTCTAATAATAAAAGACAATGGTTTTGTGTTCTAATATGAAATAAATGAGATCAGCTGTGCACCAACTTCCCCGGGTAGAGATCATAGGCTCACCTATTCCTGCTATAATTGCGGTGTCATCTTTTGGTCCTAAATATGGGCAAATTGGGCATAAAAAAAAAACAAAATTAGGTCTAACTGGTAATATAAATATAAATTCCTTGCCTCTGTGGTCTAGCGTTACAAGTATTGGACTTGACTTCATGATGCTCCGGGTTCGATTCTCGGTTCGGGCATCAAAAGAAGATTTATTTGGCTTTTCCAATTTTCTAACAAAAATAATGTTGCTCGGGATTGGATATGTGCTCAGTTTGCGATAGGCTTGCCACATATTACATTTTGGGATTTTGTCTTCGTCTAGTCGTGGGTGGCCCTGGTTGTGCATCTGCCTACCACTTAGGGCGATAGGGCGTGAAGATATTTTTTTTAAATGTAAAAATATTTGAACACCAAAATATGGTAGAACATGTTGGTATACTTAAGTATTTTTGTAACACCTTATTAACACACATATTTTATTTTCATTTTATTTGAACACATATGTGATATCTATAGGCCACGTTTGTCTCTCACCACCAAGAAAATAAGAATAAATAATCATAATAATCTAATCCCGTAAGAAATCTTTTAAATCATATCAATATTTTTTTTTTCTCGATAACAGAGACTTTGGAGATGAAAGTCAACATTACAAGGTATTTATATTTTTTTAGGTACCTATATGACAGTTTAACAAATACGTGAATTAATCGCAAGGAACTTGTTTCTTTTATTGTTGACAATTAAAAAAATAATTCATACATTTCATTCCACTGCCAAAAACCTTGAAAAGGTTTATTCGAATTCCACTTCACTATAAAACTATCTTACTTTTCATACATATTAATAAATTATAGGAGTTACAAATTATTCATATTTGCATTAAACTACAGTTTGCAATAATGTTAAAACTGTTAAAAATTTACAGCATGATTATAAAAATTTCTACTTTTTGTATTGAGTATACAAATATGAAAGTATGGCAAGTACTGTTTAAATTATGCGCTTCGGCTATATTCGTCAAACTTTGGAAATCCGAATGTATTTTAAAGATATCTATATAGAGTTATTATAACACATAATTAATCATTTCGCTTAAATTTAGATTAGGTCAGCCAATTTAAAAATAAAAGTATAAAGTGTAAAAAGAGTAAAAAGTGTAAAGCCGAAGCACATAATTTAAATAGTAGTACTATATGTACGTACGTAGGTAACGTTTAGTAGATTATGCGTTACCTAAACTGTATCTTAAATATAACAAGATAATCAACTAAATTATTTATTTCTGTCGCAGGTAGTGAAAATATTAACCATAAAAATGTATTTAAGGCTTCACTTCCTTATGGCATGTATGTATCACCACTTTAATAACTCACCATATCTGTATCTATAGGTATATCTTTT
>NJDC01000439.1:52281-63019 GCA_002245475.1 Calephelis virginiensis
AACAGCAGCGTTGCCGAACAAAAAGTAACTTTAAAATCAATTTTTAGCTAAAACAAAACAATTGTTAAATTTGTTTATGTTGCTAACTTCTTATTTTAAGGTTAGAATAATATTTCTCTAATCCACCACCGTCAGTAATTAACTGTCAGACTGGCACATGATGTGGATTGTTATGGAAAATCGGAAATATAACATTTGCTCGAAAATAAAGTCTAATAATAAAAGACAATGGTTTTGTGTTCTAATATGAAACAAATGAGATCAGCTGTGCACCAACTTCCCCGGGTAGAGATCATAGGCTCACCTATTCCTGTTATAATTGCGGTGTCATCTTTTGGTCCTAAATATGGGCAAATTATGCAAATTATGCGAAAAAAAACAAAATTAGGTCTAACTGGTCTTGCCTCTGTGGTCTATCGTTACAAGTGTTGGACTTGACTTTATGGGTTCGATTCCCGGTCCGGGCATCAAAAGAAGATTTGGTTTTTCCAATTTTCTAACAAAAATAATGTTGCTCGGGATTGGATATGTGCTCGGTTTGCGATAGGCTTGCCACATATTACATTTTGGGACTTTGTCTTCGGCTAGTCGTGGGTGCCCTTGTGCATCTGCCTACCACTTAGGGCGATAGTGCGTGAACATTACAAGGTATTTATATTTTTTTAGGTACCTATATGACAGCTTAACATATACGTGTATTAATCGCAAGGAACTTTTTTCTTTTATTGTTGACAATTGAAAAAATAATTCATACATTTCACTCCACTGCCAATATACCTTGAAAAGGTTTATTCGAATTCCACTTCACTATAAAACTATCTTACTTTTCATACATATTAATAAATTATAGGAGTTACAAATTATCCATATTTGCATTAATCTACAGTTTGCAATAATGTTAAAACTGTTAAAAATTTACAGCATGATTATAAAAATTTCTACTTTTTGTATTGAGTATACAAATATGAAAGTATAGTAAGTACTGTTTAAATTATGCGCTTCGGCTATATTCGTCAATTTTCGGAAATCCGAATGTATTTTAAAGATATCTATATAGAGTTATTATTACACATATTTAATCATTTCGCTTAAATTTAGATTAGGTCAGTCAATTTAAAAATAAAAGTATAAGGTGTAAAAAGAGTAAAAAGTGTAAAGCCGAAGCACATAATTTAAATAGTAGTACTATATGTACGTACGTAGGTAACGTTTAGTGACTTATGCGTTACCTAAACTATATCTTAAATATAATAAGATAATCAACTAAATTATTATCAAACATTTATTTCTGTCGCAGATAGTGAAAATATTAACCATAAAAATGTATTTAAGGCTTCACTTCCTTATGGCATGTATGTATCACCACTTTAATAACTCACCATATCTGTATCTATAGGTATATCTTTTTAATGATGTTTGAATTTAAAAACTAACTAACAACGCGGCAATAACTTAATTTAACAACTTATTGATCAATAGTCAGTAGTTTTTTCTTAACAGTCAATAGTTTTTTCTTTTTGCCATAAATTTTGCTACCGGAAAATAAGAAGTTGTATTTAAGTTAAATTGGTTCCGTGGGTCATATTAGGTACTAATATCAAGTTAAAGTATAGCTCAGTAATGCTCAGTAATAAGAACTTTTTTTTCTTTTAATTTATTTTTCCGAACCATAAACAAGTTCACAATATCTCTTATTGAAGGTTTTTGGCGCCATCGAGAGAAAAGATGGTCGAAGTTTTTTCATAATTATTGAATTTCGTGTTGATATTGAGTGAAATTAGTCAATTTTGGTGGCATTTTGTACAATTTTGTTCAGTGAAAGTGCAAAAATGAAATAATTATTAAGAAATTAGCGTATCGTGTATTTCCTCGTTGCCGCCAAATCTCATTCATGAGCTTGTGTAAAAAGGCTACCGCTTTACCCATGAGCCTGACATGACTTCCTGACGACTTTTGACTGATGACTAATTAAAATTAATTGAAATTGATATAAAATTTTATGCAAATTTCTACTTGACTAATGGCTAAATACTAACGTGAAGGCCAAAACCTAAAGAAAGAAGAAAAGGTACCTTGAACTACATAGTACATATTATTACTTATTATAAACTCAACGTGTTGGTTACAGCTTAATTTTCTAAATATTATAGACGCGGGACACCAATAACTTTTGTTTAACCAATCTAAACATTAATGCTGTTTTTTTTCGGTCACTGTTAATTGTGATTTTGTTATTAATATTGTTTTTATTTTCATTTGTCCTACATTTAGAAATGAATTAGTTGATTTCAGTGGCTAGTATTTTTTCCCCGTATTGGTCCGGCTCCTTTGTAGAATAGGTACCATCTGCCTTCCTTTTGGCAGGCAGCTCGTAAAAGGCGAGCATAGGCTTAACATCACTAGCACCGTGACATCCGACTAGGTGGTAGAGTTTGGCAGGAACTCGCCTGGATTGGTACCACCGCCTTACCTATTCCTGCCTCCATAACGTCATGACGTGTTCCGGTTCGGAGGGTAAGGTAGCCGGTAAACTTACTTTTGCTCGAGGCCTAACATCCCGGCCTCTGGTTGGCAATGCACCATTACCACCTTTGGTGTCTCTAGGCGGCGTGAATATCTTACTATCAGGAAATCCGTCTGCTTGTTTGCCTTCGTATAACATAAAAAAAATAGTATTTAATGTTTTTTCATATTAAGTTGTCATTATAGCGACTTATATTGTTAAATTAGCTTCCTAATTAAATAAATACTTAGTGGATTAAGTTTTCCGTCACTATTGCAATAATAGCACTATTAATTAATCTGTCCTATTGCAAAGTGTCACAAAACGTTTTCAAGCCTAATCAATCAGACGAAGAAACAACAAAACTATGCTTCGCTTCAACCAAGATCTGAAATCCTAACTAACGTGAGATGTTATCATTTCCGTTACTTAAGAATTTAAAGTGAGTATATAAGCAAGTGAGGTAAAATATACATCGGACATTAATTCCTAAGTCTTAACTAATTAAGCTGTGGATGAATTTGCTTATGTTCGTCAAGAATTGCTTAAATTCTTGACCAAGGGATCTCTAAACTGCATGGGAATCTTGTCTATGGTATCTTTTGTCCGAATTTAGCGCGTAATATGCAGTTCCGTTCATGAATGGGTATTTTTTGTGTCGGTATGCTCAGGTGTATTGACTGTTGACGTGTCCGCGACTTTGTTTGCTTTTTTGTACGGAAATGTAGTTATTACTGTAGGCTACCGGTTACTTTTAATAAGTATAACGTTATTATTACGCTTCGTTCTTGTGATTTATTAATTAGTTTAAATTAGGCAGAAGTAAAAATGTTTTTAAATAAAGCTAACGGATTTCTGATTGGGAAGAGATCAATAATATCATCTAATATTTGTTTCACACTTCCAATATTATTTTAGTCCGCGTCGCGTATTATTAATTATTTATACGAGATACTCAGGAAATATATTATTTTATTTGTCGATATTTTGATCTAGTTGCATAGACCGTGCTCACAACTGGGCTGCAGCAGAGAGCTATAACTTTTGACAGGTGGGTCTCACGCTAAATAATTTCAATATGGAAGGCAGTTTTAAGTTGGTCCAGGCGTGAGATATCCAATTGTTGGTCGGTGCCGGGCTAAATATAGTAAAAGTACCATAAAGTGTAGAGGCATAGTGTTGTGTGTTGCGATATAGTCCCCAGAAATAATAGTGACCAGAATGTCACAATTAGACGGAGAGTTAAGAGGCTCATCTGTCAGTAGATCTGCCTCACTTTCGTCTTGACCACGGTCTAGACCAAAATATCGACAAACAAAATAAAAGTATATCGTGAGAATCCCTTATGAATAGTTAAAAATGTCAAGGACAAGTATCTTCACGCTCGTATCTCCAAAAAGATAGGCTGAGGTACAAAAACCCATGATTAGTCGAAGACACTAAGCCCCGCAATGTGATAGGTGGCAAGCCTATCGCCAACCGGACACATATTAATTAATCCCGCGATACGTTTTTTTATTAGAAAATTGAAAAGCGAATAAGCATTTTGTTGCCCGACCCAGGGATCGAACCCTCATGAAGACATCTCCAACACAGGACCTGCTAGATCACAGAGCCAAAACTATGTAATACAAAGGGTAAAAAAACAAATATTTAACAGCCATTACGAGTTCTAATTTTAAACTCAAGCAGCGCGGCGTTGGCGGCGAAATAACCATAAACAACGTTATTTTTTCTTATTTACCGCGCGCGCCTGTCCCGCCTTTGTGCCTATATCCTGCCCTTTCAGTTGGACCTTTTTAAGGAAGAAATTTATTATGTATACTTTCGGTCATGACCGGTAGCCGTTTTTAATTGTGAATTATGGGATACATTTTTTTGTATTTTTTCTCGTTTCCTGGCCGATCGGAAGGTCACTTTTATAGTTTTTTCGTGCCATATTTTTTTAATTGGATTAGAAGATGCCTTTTGGAATTAATCGAACGGAACACTATTTTATTTATGGTAATAATGAAACGGAAATATGGGAGATCAAGGGAGTCAAACTAAATTATTTTTTCAAATTATAGGTAGGTCGAAGGTTTTTTATTCCATAAATAGATAAATGGCCGTAATCTCGTTTGAATTTGGAGTTTTTCAGTTAATCCGCAGAAGCAATTACAAATTCAATTTAAAAATGTTAGTTATTAAAGTTTACGAAAATGTTAAACGAACATTAGAAAAAATACCTAGTGTTTTAAAGTTCGAATCTTTGTTTTGGAATCGATTTATTGAAAACAGTTAATAGAAATCAGTTTTTATGGCAAAAGACAGCGAGCAAGCACGTGACTTCCCTGGTGGTAAAAGTCACCATTGATAGAGGACCCAGAATAACCCGGGGGTAAAAATAAGAAATGATGGTTGGTATTTGGTGACATCACGGTTACCAAATAAACAGTAGCAGTGAGAAAATATATTTGTGCATAAATTTTCTTACTCGTAAATAAAAAAAGTATGCTCGTATATAAATACTGTTTTTATATTAAATACGACCCTTAATCTTAGCGCCGTGCGGAAATAAGTACCTACCTACTACTACCTGGTTATATGAAATAACATTAATAAATAATATTAATCAATAATTAGATCAATTAAAATGTGCAAATTTAATTCGCATTGGATTATGTCTTGCTTATAATTGAAATGCAGTTAAACTTAATGAGACAATTGATGACGTTCACGTGTTTACTGCGATTAAAAACAATTGAATAATCCTCTGACCTGCCATAAAGGGATGATATTTTAAAACAACTGAATTGTTTTCGATGATATATAAGTAAAAAATGTTAAACACCAGCCGATCCGACGAAATACGAACACCTAATAACCTTTAAAAAATCCTAATATTCGTTTTTTCCTATAATAAAAACTTTCTTGTACTTTAATAAAAAATAAGCTAAATTGAACATTTTTATTTATAGATATAGATACGTGGTAGTTTACGGTAGATAGGGATAAATTAATTTACATTCTAAAAATTGTGTGTATTAATAAATACTCAAAACAAACAAAAAACAGTGTGCAAATAGTAAATCGTGAATAAATAATTAAAAACCTATTAAAATATTTGCACACCACAAGTTGGTAGAATATGTAGGAACGCTTGAATAATTTTGTAGCATCTTTGTTACACTCATATTCCGCAAATAAATATTTTTTCTTTTCTTTTCTTTTACAAAGTTGGATGATTAATTTTGTGGAAGGACTAGGATGTGTCTCCTTGGCGTATTCTATAAGTTAATCTAGTTTTGGAAGACGCTCAAACTCTGTTAAAATAGCGATGATAGCGGACCCTGGTTTGTACCAAGATTGAAGCTAGAAGGAATGCGATCACATAAAGACGGACAAACTACTCAAATACGAAGGCTTTAAATAGTGAATGCAAATAGCGATGAGTAAGGCAACATTAAAAAAACTTATGTGCAAAAATTAATAAAAAAAATGCTGAAACAATGATAATTATGATCGGAGGCACGATCCAAGGCGAGTACTTGTTCACATTTAACACAGTAGCATCATAAAAAACCGAACACTGTAAAAGTATTCTCGTACCACGATTAGGATTACGTACCCCCCACTGATCTCGAAATAATAGCCAATAAATAATTTTAGACTATACGTCCATCGTATAAAGACAATTGTCGTGTGAACGTATTTATTCATTCAACCATAGACTACCTTTTGGGACTCCTTCAAGGGTTACGTTTGCCCCAAGACGTCCCAATTAAAAAGTATTTCATGAACACCTGGATTTCAAAAAAAGGTTTGCTAAAAATTCACCGGACCAAAATTATAATCGCCAATGAAGCGTCCAATAAAAAATTCTAGTTGCTGGGTTTTACATAGGAGTATATTGACAAGTTAGCGTATTGCAATTGCCACTCAATGAGACACTTTACACAACATATATGAGATTTTTAAGGATCATATAATTAAGTAAATTGATTTTATAATATGTTTAAACTTTATTTGGACTTGTAATTTTTCCTTACAGTAGGTATTTGTTGCTCACTGTACTTTCCTCTTTCGTATTGATATTTTATAATGTAGACTAGTATAACGAAACTCTTCTAAGAATAATAGCAATGACGTGTTCTGAATAAGGAGTAAGGAAGAGTAGTAAATTTATTGATGAAACTACGCTGTATGTGAAAACATTAGAAATAACAGTAGGTACAGGGTTAAACTTAAGTACCTACTTAATTTAACTATGGTTGTTATTTTTTAAGCTTGTTATTTTTATTTCAGACCAAAACATAGTTGCTAAAAATTATTCTAAGCTTATTGTTTTTACGAAACATGCATAAAGTTATGACTATTAATTTAAACATTATTATTATTAAATGAACTGATGAAATGCTCGCTGCACTATCCTTTATCCGTCGAATAATTTTTAAGGTAACATTTATTTTTTAAAGTCGATACGGATTTATGTCGACGGTCCTTTGCCATCTTTTGGCGAATGCACGAATGAAAGCTGTCAGATGGTTTTGACAAATTTATTTGAAACTACTTATGTTCTGCTAGTTTGCTTGTTTGGAATATTGAGATTTAGGACTGTCGGGAGGATAGTTGCCACGAAAATACGTAATACGTGTGAATAATAAAGAATAATAAAGAAGTCGTAAAAACGGTAAGCACTTTTGATGTGGCAGCAGCTAAATAAATGCTCGAGATCGAACTTGAATGCTCAGGATAATCGTCACATAGTTTTAGTAAAAGTCATCAAACAATTGGTCAGCTTTGAGACCTGACACCCTTACCACCTGCTGGTGATCTAATTTAGATAAGGTATATTGGATAATTCCACTATTTCCCAGATGACATCAGTATCTACTAGGTGGGTGAATACAACTTTCTCGGACAGGTTAAACCACTTTAGTTATGCCTGTCGCTATGACGTCATTACTCGTCGTTGTCGTGCTCGGTGGGTTAAGGTAAGATAGCCAGTAGATCTGCATAAGTGATCTACGATCCTGCCCATAATGCAGCAATCTACGAGTATGGTCTATGGTGACGATTTTCTCTTAGATTCAGGAGAGCCGCCTGCTTATTTATTTTCTTATATCGTAAAAAAATATAGAATCGTCTAGAATTGGGATAAGGTAAATAGGTTGGTCATTTCTAAAGAGATGCCTGGTGAATCGGTACATGGTTTATTTAAGTGAAATGGTCACAACCACATCTTCCTACTTAATTACAAATTTCAGCATAAAAAAATATTTAATCTATCAACTGTTATGAATCTGTAATAGCTAGGAGGCCTATTGTTTTCTTTATCCAAAAGGGTACCACAGACAAAACATTCGATTATAGAGTAGATATCGAAGCATAGACAATTGAATGGAAAGCGTGGCGTACACGAGGAGCTCGCGTGGCGGGAAGTGGCGCGCAAATTGAGTGCTCCAATTACGGTGTCGAATTTAATATCCATTTTGTCTACGGTGTGTTCTTTTTTGAAAATTATATTTTATAACAAATTGTTTGAAAATTATTTAAAAGGTAATTAAAACAAAGAAAATAATAAGTGCTTTAATTAACTGGACATCAGAACTGCGAAAAAAAAAATTAAATGTAATCACTAAAATTAATTTACACGTATAAACGTACTTAAAACGGTAATATATATTATTTTCTACATCATCAATTAAATGTAAGTATAATAAATTATTGGCAAATTTTCATTAGATCACATCATCGATAATGTAGTTGTTAGTTAAATTTGAAAACCAGGTAGCTCGTAAAAGACGAGCATAGGCTTACCGTCACTAGTACTTGTGACATCTGACTAGGTTTTTATTTTAAGATATTGGAAGACAAACAAGCAGACGGATTTCCTGATGTTAAGAAATTCACGCCGCCTAGAAAGGTGGTAATTGTGCGTTGCCAACCTGAGGCCGGGATGTTAGGCCTCGAGCAAAAGTAAGTTTACCGGCTACCTTACCCTCCGAACCGGAACACGTCATGACGTTATGGCGGCAGGAATAGGTAAGGCGGTGGTACTAATTCGGACGATTCGCTGCTAAACTCTATCACCTAGTCAGGTGTCACGGTGTTAGTGACGGTGAGCCTATGCTCGCCTTTTACGAGCTACCTGGCAAGGGAGGCAGATGGTCTATTCTACAAAGGAGCCCGGATGAACATGGGGAAAAGTGGAGAAAGGTGGTAGAATTTCACAGCGACTCACCCTTATTGGGACCACCGCCCTACCTATTTCTACCGCCATAACGTCAGTGCTTGCCGTTGATGTGTACCGATTAGGATGATAAGGTAGCCGTTAAATGTAGTTTTGCTTGATGCCTAACATCTCGGCTTTAGGTTGTAACCCTAAGCTTGTAACCGGTAATGGTTTGTAACGCACCATTACTACCTTTGATGCCTCTATTCGGCAAGAATTTCTTACTCTTCTCAGGAAATCCGTCTGTTTGTTTGCCTTCCAATATCATATTTTTTTTAAATAAAATGCAGAGAAATAAAATAATATAACGCCAAATCTGATTCTAGATTTTGAAGAACATTTTATCGTAAACTGAAACATCATACAATGATTTGGTGCACATTTTGACAATGAGAAAAAGTAAATTTAAAAAAAAAATCCTTTTTTATGCAAAATGATTACATACTTGTATTTTTAGTTCACATTTATAACATCAATCTATCAATGTACTTTTAATTTTGTAAAATTTTGCCCTTTTTTAACTTTTTATAGTTTAATTAGTAGTTTAGCAGGTATATTTTTTTTGTAGATAATGTCAGCGTGATTTTGTGGCGGTCGGCATATCGGGCAACTTCGGACAACTGATTGGTTAAAAACTTTACATTAAATTGAATTAGTTTAACAATTTAACACCATGTATGCGTAACATGTCGTAGCATCTCTTGGTCCCTTATTTGCTGTAAGCACGTGACCCGTAATGGCAGCATTCGAAAATCGAATAAATCAAGAGGATTGGTGGCTAATCGGCAGCCTCAGGCGCGAAAACTTAGGAAATGCGTTCGGATACACATACTAACACCGGATAAGTATATTTAATTGTAAATAGATATGGGGTACGTTTAAAAACCATTCGATTATTTTATTGTAACATACATCCCTGTTGAGATCCATTTATAAATGTAAGTAATGAGGTTTATTAAAAGCTATACGTAAAAATGCTTTTGATTTATGTTCATATGTAATCTGCAGAGGGGGCCTGGACCTGGTGACTTCTAAGTCAGGTCATGAACCTACAACAGACTCTAGGTTTCACTTAGGTTTTTTCCACTAATTTATTATTTTACTTACATTAACGATTGTCCGTCAAAACTAAATTGAATACAAAAAAATAATAAATTGAATTGAAATTCAATTCAATTCAATTTATTATTTTTTTTCAAATTAAAAACTTAGCACAATTGTGATTTTATATGTATAGCAGTAAAATTAGGTACACTGAACCAAATTCCTTTCTTTTAATTACCTATTTTTTTTAATTTATATAAATGCAATGCGCACAATACTATAGTGTTCCCTGTTAGCTGAGAAGCTTAAATGGTAATTTACTCGGAAGGCTAAGCACACCAGCTTTTGGTTGTTGGATTTTTTTTAAGATATTGGAAGGCAAACAAGCAGACGAATTTCCTGATGGTAAGAAATTCAATCCGCCTAGAGACAACAAAGGTAGTAATGGTGCGTTGCCAACCTTAGGCCGGGATGTTAGGCCTCGAGCAAAAGTAAGTTTACCGGCTACCTTACCTTCCGAACCGGAACACGTCACTGGACTTTATTGCGTGGTAAGGCGGTGGTACCAATCGGGTGATTCGCTGCGAAACTCTACCACCTAGGTCCTTATCACTGCCATCTTTAGTAGATATATTTTAGGACATCGTTCTGCATAACTAAAAAAACTCATTTCCTGAAAGTATATCTACTGCGTGAGAACAGTACATGATTAGCATGTTCATCAACTGTTTAAAAATTCACGTCGTCACGCGGAGACGTCAATTATATTTTTAATTAGTCATTATGTCGACATTTTCTATAATCCATACAAAAATGTGACTTAGTGATAGTCCCTGAGAGCTGCCGTTAATTAATTTATTATAAAAAAAAGTATCTTCACGCCCATATCCCCAAGAGGTAGGCAGAGGTACAACCAAGGCACCCACGACTAGCCGAAGACACTAAGTCCCACAATGTGATAGGTGGCAAGCCTA
>NJDC01000439.1:63092-73873 GCA_002245475.1 Calephelis virginiensis
GGGACCTCATGCAGTCAAGTCCAACACCCGGACCGCTAGGCCACAGAGGCGATAGAAGGAGACTTATTTAAACGTCATTAAAATACATTCAAACGGCACCTTTCAAAAACACGAAATTCAAATTATGAATCTCCAAACACTCGTACTTTCGAATTTCGAACTCCCAAAACAAAATGTTCAAATGACGTTTCCTTGTAAGCTAGGGAGGTGCCAATTCTGCTTGTTTGATAATTTTCGAGCGATTTATCGAATTAAATCGGATATACTTTGATGTTGGCTGCTATTGAGCGAATTGAATATTCGATTACGTGGAACTCGACTTTTCAATTTACCGTCCCTTTTATAAAGAAAGTTGGTGTAAGCAGAAACAAATTATCCATTTCGTTTTATAATTTCTCTGTAGATTTGGAGTTTTGACCGTTGGTCGTGTCGTAGGCTTCACGTCTTTGACTACGATTGACGAGACTTTTTCTTGGTCCCTGACATCGTTGGACATTAGACTGACGGTTTTTTTGCCTGAGTCTGATCTAGGTTAGGTTAGGATATTGGTGCGCCAGTAGGGAGACAATAGTTAGTACTGACAGTACGGTGACAGCAATGGATATATAGTCTCCTCCTTAACTATTTCTGTACTGTTTGGATTGAGCTTCTTACCACCCAAAACAGATAAAGTAAAACTTTGTTCGTTGACTGGTTTTTAATGATAAGACAGTGTACTAGACGTCTTTTCGGAACTAAGAGACAACCGAGGCCTACAGATAGCATAGATGTTACAGGTCTTGGGGCAGGGTTCCTAGGTCTATTATGCAAGTCTACCGGCCTCACTACCCTGATGACCAGGACATGACAATGTCATTGTGGCAAAAGGAATAGGCAAGGCAGGGGACCCTTATCAAGCCAATTCATGCATAATATCTACTCTACCACCTGTGGTATTGTTGCCTGCCTGCGCTCGCCTCTCATGAGCTGCCTGGTAGGGATGCCAGATGGTTGACAGATTGGATGGATTCTACACAGAGGACCCAAACCAACGCGGGGGATTCCTTCCTGTTCAATAATAATTAAATTCCTGTTGAAACAAATAATTAACTACTGATGTGTCCCAAATTACCTATATAATTAACTTAAATATCACATACCTACATAAGAAAGAAATGAAATAAAAGAAAAAGTATTTTTTGCGGAATATGAGTGTCACAAAGATGTTATAAAAATTATTTAAACTTTCCAACATATTTTACCAACTTGTGATGTGCAAATGTTTTAATAGGTATTAATGAAACTAGTTATTTTAATTATTCACTTACTATTTACATACTGTTTTTTGTATTAATTCGATAATTATCTATTAATACAAACAAGTTCTGGAATGTAAATTAAATGATCTCTATCTACCGTCAAATTTTCCACGTGTTGTTCCGGGCTCCTTTGTAGAATAGACCATCTGCCTTCCTGCCAGGCAGCTCGTAAAAGGCGAGCATAGGCTCACCGTCACTAAAACCGTGACATCTGGTAGAGTTTAGCAGCGACTCGCCTTGATTGGTACCACCGCCTTACCTATTTTTGCCGCCATTACGTAATGACGTGTTCCTGTTCGGAGGGTAAGGTAGCCGGTAAACTTACTTTTGCTTGAGGTCTAACATCCTGGCCTCAAGTTGGCAACGCACCATTACCACCTTTGGTGTCTCTAGGCGGCGTGAAATTCTTAACATCAGGAAATCCGTCTGCTTGTGTGCCTTCCAATATCATAAATAAATGGAAGTGATGAAGGATACTTGAGTTTATAGGCACAGAGGTTTACAAGAACGAGTCGTTTTGCTTTAGAATGTTAGTTTTCTATACGAATTTTAAAAAACTAACTACTATTGTTCGTTATTGCCTTTTAATTTTAAACATGTTTGTGTAACTATGAGCAACACTTCGTCACTTTAAGGCAAACTACCAATGGTTACTCTAACGGATTACGGTTCGTTGATTATAGGAACCGAGCTTGAGTCGCGGTTTAGCAAGTTTTTACATAAAAATGTATAAAATGTACCTACCTGTAATGTGTGTAAAACTTAAATGTCAGATAAACCAAACAAAACAGACTCATTTAACAAGAAACACTTGTCCTTTAATGTCCTTTGCGTTTGCAATTATAAAAAAAAAATGACAGATACCTTTTTTCATGGAAGGCACAAGTTTGATTGCCGAGTGTAATAAGAAATTGAATTTTACAAATTGTAAAAGGAGTTACGCCGGGTTCGGCAGAGCGTCGCGATTCAATTTAGCGCTATGTTAGGTTTAACCGCGGCCGAAAGTAAATTTATTACGTTATTCGCATGAATTTGCATCGAGTTGCTTCTTTGATCTATTTTGCGATTAAATTCTGATTGTCTCTGTGACTATTTTTGTAGTTATTCAATTCATTACTTGATTTTCTGATCTTATTAGACTTTAATTTTTTATTTCATTTTATTTTTTATTTTAGGCGTGAAGAAATGTGTGTGTATGTATATTTTTTACTTTTTCTACGACGAAGAATCTAAATTCAAGCGAATTTAAAAAGAACAGTAGTAATTTTAATAGTATTTTAACACCTTTATACGTTTCTAAGTCCTATCATTACTAATAGTAATAATGCAAATTTCACCAACGGCAACAAATTGTGTTTGAGATTTTCATAAGCGCAGGTAAAGCCGCGGGTAACGTAGATTAAATATAAAGGTAAGAACGGCAAATGAAGAGCCTAAGACAGCCTAGGGCCATCGACAATGCTATAAGTTAAAAAAATATTATTAATTATTGCAGTTACGTTTTATTTGTTCTAAGTATATCGCCTCTGTGGTCTAGCGGTCCGGGTGTTGGACTTGAAAATTGGATTTTTCCAATTTTCTAATAAAAAAAATGTTGGTCGAGATTGGAAATGTGCCCGGTTGGCGATAGGCTTGCCACCTATCACATTGTGGGACTTAGTGTCTTCGGCTAGTCGTGGGTGCCTTGGTTGTACCTCTGCCTACCTCTTCGGGGATATGGACGTGAAGATACTAAGTATATCTACAAACGTTATTTGTACACGATGCCTTCCATTTTATTTTCGCAGCTTCATTTTTCTTTAGGTTGGCTGGAAGAAATTTATGTAGTTAGAGATAAGCTCGCTTTACTGCTCCTGTATTTTGTATGTTTTTTTGCTTTTTGTGTGCAATAAAGTATCAATTATATTTATTTTATTTATTTATTTCAATTTATTTAAAAATCACTAATTTTGTTTATAATTAGAGCACATTTATAAAGTGGTAGGGTGCGATGCGTTGAAAACTGCAACGTCACAATACTTTTTACAATTTATGAAGTAGGATATTCGAAGCTAACTGCAAACTTTTCCGACTTAGAAATATTCGTCACTTATAAGTATCTACATTTATAAGTGACGTATATTTCTAAGTCCAAAAAGCCACCTGTTCAATTGATTTTATTTATTGATGCAATAAAAAAATATTTTTCTTCATTTAAAGGCCTATATTTGCTGTAAGCTTCGTAAAAATCAGGTAATTAGGTTACTCTTATTACACCGTGAATCAGTCAGATTAGTTTTTTTCTGTCCGATTATCCGAGACATAAAACTTTGTTTGTTTGTGTATATGTTTGTCGTTTTTTCACGCTGGAATAGAGCCGTGTCTCTATAAATATTCCGGGTGAAGATGACAGTTGTTAGATAGCAAATTAGTTTGTTTGTTTGTTTGCCTAAACTATGATAAGTCGATAGATGTTCATGCTAGGAGTGCAGAAAATTTTACCTATCCGCGAGGAAAGCTACTTATTAATATTTATTTTAGATACACAGAAAAAGTATTTCCCCAAAGAAAGCTCATCACAAAAATAATTAATTCATATCTTCCGAGACTATATCAAATAACATTTTACCCTTGAATCGGAAACTCATAACCGTCAGATGTTAGGAAAATGAATAATAAATCCGTACCACAGACAATAGAGGCATTAGGCACCATAGACAAGAGTGATCGCAATTTACAAGGGGTGGAGTGGTAACACAATCCCGTGCGTCAACTCTATTATTTATGGATTCTTTAACATGTAAGGACCATCGTATAGCGAGGGGGCGTTTGAACGCAAATATATCGGACATTTGGCACAAGGAAGTGTTTCTTCTGCGTTGGTGAGCTTAAAGAGGGATTTATTTTTTGTGGCTAGGGAGGACAGGTTTGAGCTTAATAATAGAGTAATTTGAAATAGGTGCAAAAAGCATCGGTATAAATGTAGTAAAGGCATCGGTATAAAGAATAATTATAAGGTACCTATATCTAGTTTATCCATTGTTAGCCCGTAGTATTAGAGTTTAGTTTGAGATAGATTTTGAACAGAAAAAAACTTATGAACATAAATATATACTTATGTATCTAATTACCGTGACCAAAATACATACACAGACCCAGAAATACAAATACCTAGCTTGGTTGGTAATCGAATCCAGGCCGTACATATTGAGCAATATGATCTATTTATATGCTCATGTACGCTAACCAATGATCATGGAGTCTCTCAAATTAATGAGGACACATAATAATTTTAGCTGCAAGCACCTTGTCAGTGACGATAACACTTTGCAGCTGGTCCTGTCGATAGCTTCAGTGTTTGTCACTATCGTTTCCTTTTATTGGGTAGTGAGGGGTGACATATTCACACCCATTCACATACTTAAAGCTTAACATTTCGTACAAAATACGAAGTGGTGGCGCACCAATAACCTTTATAGTGCTTGCTGGCGTCAGATGCTTTTTTTACAGTCAGAATGTTGTATTTATTGTTTGCTGTCTAATATGAAATCCTATTTACAAATACTCAAATATCTACCTAATCAAATCTTGGGGCATCTAGGTGGAAGTCTCTAGCGAGCAGCAAGCATCTCCACTTTAATGGGTAAAGTCAGTAAAGTACTTACTTAAATATGAGGTTCCTTCTAGGGATACTTAGGTATAGGAAAATCGAGATATCACTAGAGTGACCGTCGTTTTCCAAACACACCAGAAGTCTTACAACAAGGTATTTTACAAATTTTAGAACTTTCCTTGTGCTTGGTAGGTATAGTTTAATGACGGAAAGTTTTACGTCAGCGCAATTTAAACCAGCACTTTTTGGCATAAACGCTGTCACCCGTCAAAAGGAATGTAGGACTACAAAATTATGAACATAAAATGGTTTCTTAGATTCATGTCGATCACGATTCATGCTTATTGTTATGTTTCACAGTATACAGTTTGAGTAACAAAATTGAAACTGCAACGTTGCAGTGCTTAATATGAACCATAGACAACAAAGCACCAATACACTTAAAATTTTAATAATCGAACACCATTTGTTTGAACTAAGTACACAAAATGGCCGACAAGTGGATGCCTGCTGTCAGGTTTATTAAATGCCCCGCTATGATACGTGCACTTTGACTTTGTGTACACTTTAAAAACACTTGTGGTTTCGTTATTTGATTTCATTGTAGTATAAAATAGGGCATAGGTCAGGCTTCATTATTTGTAAGGAACAAGCAATAATTACTCTGTAACTTTTCATTACGCAACATTGTGCTTTGTTTGACGGTGTGACGACTCCATCTCCTGGTGGTGGTAAAGTAATTCTTGATTTTTCCGCTAATACCGTCAGTCAGATCTAAGTAGAGTAAGTAGTAGAGTAGTATTGATAAGACAGAGAACAAGAGACCTGATTTTAAGAGAGAGCCATGGTCTACCAATAGACACCATAAGCGATATACTTAGGAGGGATGCCGTTCTGTGGCCAGGGTGCTAGTCCTAATTTTCAAGTATAAAGGCTACCCTACCATCCGGACCGAAACATGACATTTGTTTGATGGCAGGAATGGGTAAGACGGCGAATCCCTACACAAGCAAGATGCTGTGCAACACTTCAATACCAATGGTTTAGTTGTAGCTCTACCCACTCGGTGATCTGGTGGTCTGGTGGTGATAGCTCGTGACTAAAACTAGAAGGGTTTTTGTGGCCACACCAATTGGTGCTGACGGTAGATTTAGGTAGTCGATAAACGTACGCATGAGGTCTATCAACCCAGCCAAGTTGGCAAATAAGTCTAAGGTTTCCAATACTGTAAACTCAGGTTGGCAACGCTCCTATAACATCTGTAGTGTTTATAGTGTATACACATTTTTTGGCATTTCCATTCATTGGCAAAGTCCGCTTGCTTGTTTATCAATTTGATAAGAATACCGAGATTTCGAAATAGGTTCCTGGGTTCTACTTTTATTTATCTCATGCTAATTTTAAGTTTGGTTAGTTTAATGACAATCTTCGCCTATTTAATTTTTGGACAGTGAAGGAGAAGACCTTCTTCTTGAAAGGCGGCTTCTTCTTCTTATATATATTGATTATTCAATCATTAATCGCTAAAATAAACTTTATAAAAAACCTATGGTAGAGATAAACTCTACAAACTAGAAGTAAAAAATGATTTAAAAGATTCAAATTTTAAATTAAAAAAGTAAAGTGTCAAAAACTAATACTTGAAATGTGTGGAGGGCTTTTCTAGGCTCAGGTTTTTCGCACACTGTTTAGAAACTAGTAGATACCATCTGTTAAGCTAATAATAATTAATACTAAGTATAAATATCACATCTATTCTCTTCTGTTGTCCGAGGTTTAATTTAAGATTCGTTTCAGGATTAAATTTAACTCAGGAATATTTTTAGATAAATAAACAAACATTGAGTTTTAACTGACCTAATAAAATAAGTAGTTTTAGAATTATCGCGAGACTTAGTCTTATATAAGTATATTATACCTAATTTTTTAAATTGGAGACTGTGAAGACACATTTCTTTACTTATACTTCAAGTGTTCCATTGTTATTAAAAAAACGTAACTGACAAAAAATGAGGGCGAAATTTGAAAAAAGAATTCGCGTTTCTTTTTTTAAGAAAAGAAATATGCATAATAGACATTGTATATAATGTTTGTATAGTATAACCAGGAGGCTGTTTCAGTATATCTATAATTGCATAGTATATAGGGGGACATCGAGTGAGAGTGGCGGTTGTGCGCTTGTAATATATACCAGGGTAGTTATTCTGCAACTTTTTACAAGTGTCAAATTTAACTAATTATGAAACAAATGTATTTCTCGCATAGTTCTCCTAAAGACATGATCAGAAAATACTGTAGTGCTATCTATATTTTGACTCTATCTTATGGTAGAGATACATGTGCAAGTCGTTCATCGCCAGACCGAAACCGCCATCATCATGGTATTAGGAATATTTTTGTCCTGATTATATGCCGCAGAGCAATCTATCACTAGATAATAGACATATATTAGGTTACTGTTATAGGTACGATAAAACTAGATACTACATTAATATATAATAAAAACAAAAATATGAGTTTTTGTTGGGAATACACGTAACTACGTCTACATTGGGACTGAAAATAACTTCATTTCGTACAACTGATATAGGTAGGTAGGTATTAAGTATGGGAGGTACCTATAAAAGTAACGCAGGGATGCCAAAGGCATAGGCTAGTTAAAAATGCAAGAAGTTTTATTCACTTCACAAAATAAGAAAATTTTTATTTATTTTAGTTATTTATACAATGGATGAGATGCAAGATAATAACGCCCAATCATAATAAGTACCTATACGAAACTGAACTAAGGTAAATAATAATTTTATATAATATAAGCTAGACCATTCTCATTCATTTCCCATCTTACGCATTTATAAAAATGACTCCCTATTCCCCTTGGTCATCGCATGATGAACTAATTTCGATTTTGTTGTATTAGTTATTGCCAGGAGAATAATCACATATAAAAACAAGTTAAGACGGGACAACGTTTGTCAGCTCACTTGTTAGTTACACAGTAAATGCTAAATGTCTGTTTAAAGCTTGCACAGTAATGATTTGAGTTAATTAATGTAGAAATGAGTTAATTAAAATAGATTTAGATTAACCTAACCCAATATTATTTTTAAAAGGTTAACATTTTTACCATGTCAAGATGGTATTTTCGTCGATTAGGTTTTAATAAAGTTTTAGTGTCATTAATGATCGCAAGAAGAGCGAGGTTAAAATATTAAATTGTAAATTGTTGCAGAATAACCTATTACGCGCAGCAGCCGGCAGGGGGAGACGAAAGACGTGAGGGCAGAAGATAAGCGGCTTAACTCCGCATCCAAGTGAGATAGCACATTACACTGGCACACGACGTGCAAGGGAGAGAACAATATATTTCCATATACAGCTGCGAGTATTCCTGCGTACCACGAACTTTTAAACAAGGAATAAAAAAGGTTTAAGTGCAAAATGTTTCATTCTATTTTAAACTCTGATGGTAAATTTTAAGATTGGTTTTCATTCGACGGTATTGGGAGTTTGGTGCTAGAAGATTTGTGGCGGTAAATAAAAATACATTTCCGACGAATCTCCAAGTAAAGTTTGTGCTATGGTTATGTCTGGGCTGGGTACAGTTTGCTGCCATCTAAACAGCTAATTTCAAGAGAAGTCCAACTGGTATAAAGATTTCTTCTTTTTAATAATGGCAACGTTTTATGATGTTTACAAAGTTCGCCTTATAAAGTTTATGTTTTATTTAAACGTCTATTTTTAATTTTGGAGGTATTTTATTGGAGATGTTTTTTTCGTTCGTTGTCTATGTAGCAAGACGAGTATTTAGGTTTATACAGCCTTGTTATTGTGTTTTTAGGTCTGTCTACTCCCATTTCCATAGGAAATTTCCATAGAAGAGTAAAATTTTCGAAGGCATTATAGCTAACAGTCTTCGGTGTCTCTATTATCAGCTCTACTTAAAATTGACGTGTTTCAGAGTTGAAGGTTTTCTGTACAATTTGAAACATAATACAATATAATTTACAAATTAACTTACGAGGAACTAAAGTTAACAGTAGATATCTAGTTTAACCTTTCAGCTAAAAATTATAATAGAAATTTCGAAAAAACTAACTTTTTCATTACGTTTTTGACATAGGTACCTAAGGGTTTTAAAGCTTTCTTCGTCGATTTGCATGAAATAAATTACGCCAAAATTGGCCGATAAAAATAATTGAGATTTGATGGTTTCAAAAGAGTGCATTGACGAGTGCCATCTGCGTAATTATGGCAAAAATTAGTTCAAACAAATAAAATAATTAATGACAAGCTGATTAGCACTCCAAACCAAACAACAGTTCCTAAGATAGATAAATTTTACATATGATAATGACCTTAAAGCCCCGGGATGTTACGTCCCCATCGCTAGCTAACACAATAATTGAAGGTGCTAGATTATTGCATTTGTTTAGTTAGAATCGTTTTTTGTTTATTTCAAAATTGAAATTCAAAGTTAGAGTAGAATACAGACCCTCAGTAAAAGACAACCGTCGCCTATAAAACCACAGATGTTACTAGCGCGTCATTATTTAACTGGGATTTTAGGTCATGTTTACAAGCCTAACAGCTACCTTACCCTGCAGATGGAACACCACTATTATGGCAGCAAAAACGCGTAAGGCGATAAGGTGGTAATTATAGACATACATACATATTACCTATGTACCCACTACAAAATGGTTTTCAACGGCTTGCCCAGATTTGTATCACAGGGATACTGTCGGCATATCAACAGCTTCGGTTTAATAAGTTGTGTGGGCAACAAACATACTTACACACAAACACACACACATACACACACAAACATACATAAATTGGTAAAGTTTTTTTTGCTTTAATGTCTATGGCTGATTTCATACCATCAGGAATTCAAATAAGTGCTACCAACAACAATATTAGAGATAAGAGTAATAAATACTAGCTAGTATCTAAATGAAGATGATTTCTCAGTTTCTCCGTGTTGATCCGTGTCCTCTGTGTAGAATAGACCATCTGCCTCCTACCAGGCAGCTCAACGGGCGAGTACCTATAGGTTACACGGGTCAGAACCAACAGGACCACTGGTGGTAGAGGCAGCAACTTTTTTTTCATGTTTTTTATGATATCGGTAGGCAAACAAGCAGACGGATTTCCTGGTGGTAAGAAATTCACGCCGCCTAGAGACACCAAAGGTGGTAATGGTGCATTGCCAACCTGAGGCCGGGGTGTTAGGCCTCGAGCAAACATAGTACATAAACAAGTATAGTTAGTAAACATAGACTAACATAGTCTCTGTATTCTAGTGGTCCGGCGTCGGACTTGACTTCTTGTGGTCCCGGTTTCGAACCCTAGGTCGGCAACAATGAGAAAATGTGGTATTTCCAATTTTCTAATAAAAAAAAATGTTGCTCGGGATTGGATATGTGGCCGGTTGGCGATAGGCTTGCCACCTATCAAACTCTGGGACTTAGTGTCTTCGGTTTGTCGTGGGTGCCTTGGTTGTGCCTCTGCCTACCTTTTCAGGGATATAGGCGTGAAGAAGATACGTTAATAAAAATAATTGAGAAATGTAGAATCTTACAAAACAGTAAGCAATAGAATATTTAGTTCCCGGTGGAGTGTCGGGTGACGCGCGTGCCGGCGAGTCGGGCTTCAGTCGACGAACCTATCCGGTTACGAAGTATCGACATGACGGGGTGGAAATGTATCTTTTTATCTTTTATTGTACATTCAAGTATTAGCCTCGCCTCTGTGGTCGATCCGTCAGTCATGACTTCTTGAGGTCCCGGGTTCGATCCCCACTGGGGCAAAAAAATAATAGAAAATTGTGTATTTTAAAATTTCTAATAAGGATAACGTTGCCGGGATTAGATATGGTCCCGGTTGAC
>NJDC01000439.1:76139-103578 GCA_002245475.1 Calephelis virginiensis
CGTCATGACGTTATGGCGGCAGGAATAGGTAAGGCGGTGGTACCAATCCGGGCGAGTCGCTGCGAAACTCTACCACTCTAGTAGGATGTCACGGTGCTAGTGACGGTAAGCCTATGCTCGCCTTTTACGAGCTGCCTGGCAGGAAGGCAGATGGTCTGTTCTGTAAAGAAGCCCGGACCAACACGGGCAGGATAGAGATCCACTGCCTCACCTGTTTTTGCCACCATAATGATCCTTAATCTCAGATAAATAACATAATATCTTCTGTCTCTAGGTTTAACCGACTTCGTAAAAAGGAGACGGTTATACGTTCGACACCTATACATTTTATTTATTTTAATCGATTTCACCTTCATTATTAAATCAATTTTAAAAAATCGTGTTTAACCTATGAAAGAGCGTAACTTCTGTGGTAGCCTCATGTGCAATAATTTTGGATCTGATGATAGAATCCCAAAAAATCGGAGAAAATACTTAATTTTGAGTACGTGTTGGTCCGAGCTCCTTTGCAAAATAGACCATCTTCCTTCCTGCCAGGCAGCTCGTAAAAGGTGAGCATGGGCTTGCCGTCACTAACACCGCGACATCATACTAGGTGGTCGAGTTTCGCAGCGACTCGTCCGGGTTAGTACCAAAGCCTTACCCATTCCTGCCACCATAACGTTAAGGTAAGGTAGCCGGAAAACTTACTTTTGCTCGACGCCTAAAATCATGGCGACTGGTTGGCAACGCACCATCACCATCTTTGGTGTTTCTAGGCGGCGTGAATTTCATTCATACCATCAGGAAATCCGTCTGCTTGTTTGCCTTCCAGTATCATAAAAAAAACGTAGTTGATTAGCTTATTGAAGTCGAAGTCGGTTTTTTTGCAACTTTACTGTGTTTAAATGGAACAAGTGCCCCGCTAGCGCGATAGGTTTATCACTTTCTATATTGTGGTATTAAAGTAGCCAAAAGGATTTCGAGATAAAGGCGTGAAGATTTTAGTTGACGTCTATTGAATATCAGCACGGATCCTATGCAATGAAAAATATGGATTTGAATGCAAGGATATGTCTGAGGCTAACGCTATGTTTTAGGTATACACTATAGTATATAAAAAATTGTAATGTATTACTGATTGGGACTGACTTATTAGTAGGTACTAAAGACTATTGTATAACTATTCCTGCCGACATAATGCCAGTGCTATGAGGTCCCGGTTTCGATTCCCGGATCGGGCAATAAAAAGAAAATTTGGTTTTTCCAATTTTCTAATAAAAAAATGTTGCCTGGGATTTGATATGTGCCCGGTTGGCGATAGGCTTGCCACCTATCACATTTTGGGACTTAGTGTCTTCATCTAGTCGTGGTTGCCCTGTTTATGCCTCTGCTTATCTATTCGAGGATATGGGTTTGAAGATACTTACTTCGTTGATTATTATTAGTTTGTTCGTAAGGTTATGAAGGTAAGGTGTTCCTTTATGAGTTTGACCAATATTTTAACCGACTCCAAAAGGAGGAGGCTACCAATTCAACTGTAAGTTTTTTTAATGTTTGTGAGATTACTTGGACGACTCTTTTTTTTCGGTTATCGCAGTATTCTGTCTTACAAAACTTAAATCATTTAAATACTAGCTTACATGTACGGGTTCCTTGTATGCTATATGTTGTTCTAATGTATAAAATATATTCTTGTAAATTTTCATCGAAATCCGTTCAATACTGCAAACTTCCATCCATAATTACAAACTTTCGTATTTATGATATTAGGAGCTATGTATACCTATCATATTTCTGCTTCTAAATATTTTAACAGAAATAGTGTATGTTTTTGTTAATGTTTATATTACCGGCTTTATATTCACAAACTGAGTACTTTTTTTAAAATTTAAGAATTCAGTTTTTCTTATCATTAAAATCGATAACATGTTTTACACATTTTTGTATTTCTTCTGACTAATTTGTAGGATTAGTCTAACCTAACTACAGTCATTGTAGGTAAAGTATAATTTTTTTTATCATTTTTATTTATTCTCGATAAAATTATTCGCTTGTTGGTGTCTAGCTTACGTAAAAAAATAAAATAACTTCATTAAATAAAAATATTTTCAATTTAAAATATTATGCTTAAGCCCCTGTACTAAGAAGGTATACACAGGGTACATGATACACTGGGTACTCCGCTCAACCATTAAGACAAAGGCATTAATTTTATGATTAAACATTATACATTTTTTAGTGTGTAAAGACAGCAGGCTAAATATTGGCCTATAAAAGCATCTCTTATAGAGAAGACCGTTGATTTGTTTGTCAGTAGCACTTACATTTTGGGGTAGCACCATGACTTTGACTATGCTACAGGACCGTGTAACGCTGATGAGTACCACCGCCCTGGCGACACAAATTCAAAGGTCACCACTACCATAACTTGTTTTGCGAATAACCATGAAGCCTTACTCTGTAGTTAAAGAACGCACTATATCATCTTATTGATAAACTTGGAGTAAAGTGCTCCAAGGTTTAAGCTGGTGTCATAGTATTTCTTGCAACAGACTATATCAAGTTAATTTTGCCCCTACGTTAGTCTAAAAGTAAAGCATAGTATCTTCACGCCCATATCCCCGAAGTGGTAGGCAGAGGTACAATCAAGGCACCAACGACAGGCCAAAGACACTAAGTCCCACAATATGACAGGTGGCAAGCATATCGCCATCCGGGCACATATCCAATCCCGGGTACCGTTATATTATTACAGAAAATTGAAAATTGAGAAAAGGAGAATCATACAAAACAGTAAGCAATAGAATATTTAGTTCCCGGTGGAGTGTCGGGTGACGCGCGTGCCGGCGAGTCGGGCTTCAGTCGACGAACCTATCCGGTTACGAAGTATCGACATGACGGGGTGGAAATGTATCTTTTTATCTTTTATTGTACATTCAAGTATTAGCCTCACCTCTGTGGTCGATCCGTCGTCAGACATGACTTCTTGAGGTCCCGGGTTCGATCCCAACTGGGGCAAAAAAAATATTAGAAAATTGTGTATTTTAAATTTCCTAATAAGGATAACGTTGCCGGGATTGGATATGGTCCCGGTTGACGATAGAATTACCACCTAATACGTTGTAGGACTTAGTGTCTTCGTCTAGTCTTGGGTGCCCTGGTTGTGCCTCCGCCTACCTCTTCGGTGACCCCCATATGGGGGTGAATACACTTTTTTTTTACTTTCAAATATTAGTTGTTATCTGTGGTAGAAGGTAGGAAAGCATTACCCGTTTGCTTAACCTTAGCTCGATTGAAACTAAACTGAAATAAGACAATGTAGAGCAGTGGTGTCACAACTGCAGAAATGGGTAATAATGGGGTAATACGATGAATATCAATTCGCACGAAACATCACAGTTCACAGACTATTAGTCATTAGATAAGTGTAAGATAATAAAACGCTGCTGGCAGTAGGTAGTACGTGCTACGTCAACCACCACGCGGCAATTTTGTTATATAATATTACCAAAGACTATATCATATTCAAGAATCTTTAGACTTGTATTTAAAGATTCGTAAATATTAATAATATAATCAATGAAAATAAAAAAAAAACAACAAAAAGTAGCCTGTGAGTTTTTTAACATTTTTATCTATTTTACTGTTTTTTTGGAACTTTAAGTTTTATACAATATAAATCCTGGAAAACGTATTAAAAACTTATTCTTTTTGTATTTTTTTCAAAAGAGTGAAGTACAAGTATCGTACTTTAAGTTGTTAATTAATCTGGAACGTTTATCAAACTACTTACATTTTATTTTGTTCTCAGAGCAAAATAAAGTTTATTTCAGAGCTTAAAACTGAATTAAGAATCCTAGAATATATAAATAATAACACTAGACGAAGCCTATTACGTAATGTAGTTAAGAATCGTATCGATCACGGCAGCGTTCAAATAAAAAAATAGCAACAAAATCGGTTCACCAAAGACACGTTAAACTTATAACACCTCTCATTTTCCGTCCGGGAACATACTAGCCTTGATAAAAGAGGTGTTTCCTTATTTATTGCGAGGTTGATCCTATTCCCATATCTTGTTGGCAACTCGGCCAATGATTTCAGGAAGATCAGAATCGAAATAAAGCTCAGATACATATTCAACTCTCTCAAAAAAATCCGGTAACATAAATATTAAAATTAGACTGTGTCATTTTCCAAGGTCTACTCTATTTCTATGTTAAACATTACTAGAATCGGTACAACTATTTTAACACAAAGCTTAAGCTACTGTTACAATGGGTGTGCCCCAGGGCTCCATTCTGGGGCGTTTTCTGTTTCTTATATATATCTACAAATTTTAAAGAAAGAAATTAATTTATATATATCAATGATTTACCTTACTACGTAAGGGATAAACATGGAGTTGTATTGTTCGCGGATGACACTTTACTTTTATTTAAAATGAAAAGGCAACTAGGTAAGTATGACGAAACGAACACTGCAATTTAAAATGTCGTAGTTTTTTTTTGAACGAAAAAAAAAACCAATGTGCAACTTAATGGGAACAAGTTGGACTTTGTTCATTCCACAACGATTTTAAGAATCACAATAGATAAAAAGTTGCAATGGGGTCTGCATGTTGAAAAGCTCGCAATAAAACTGAGCTCAGCAGCATATGTCGATAAAAAAATAAGACAGTTAATCGATGTTGACACTGCTAGGATTGTTTATTTTAGTTATTTTCATAGCATTATGTCATATGGAATTCTTCTCTGGGGGAGTTCTGCCGATTTAAATAGGTACTATATTTGTTTTACAAAAGAGGGCCATACGTGCAATTTATAACTTAGGCCCAAGAGAAAAATTCAAAGAAATTAATATTCTAACTATTACTTTCCAGTACGTCTATGAAAATTTAATATAAAAATGTTCAGAAGAATTTACATTAATTTAAAAGAGACTGTGATACACATAATATAAATACGAGGAATAAAAACAATCTTGCTGTGCAGGTGTCCCGTCTCAACAGAGTTAGTCATTCTTTCATGGGCCAATGTATACGCTTTTACAATAAACTTCCCGATTTTATAAAATACCTGCCATTAAATAAATTAAAAAAATGTGTCAAAGTGAAATTGTATAAAAAAGGTTACTATACCGTTGCTGAATATCTGTCGGATAAGAGTGCTTGGGATTAATTGCTCCTCATACCAATCCCTTACTAGTAATTATATGTAATTTGTATAGAATAAGGAAAAAAAGACAGCCCGCTGAGTTTCTTGCCGGATCTTCTCAGTGTGTGGCCGCGTTCCGATCCGGTGGTAGTTTTAGTATTATATAGACTCGTCACAAGTGCCTCTTGTAAGGTGAATGTGAATAAAAATATATTCTATTCTATTCTTAACCTAATACAAATTTGCAAACATTCGTATTTATAAAATTATAATTATGTATCATCACACCCATAAGGCCATAAGCCCATAAGGCAGAGGCACAACCAGGACACCCACGACTAGCCAAAGACACTAAGTCCCACAATATGATAGGTTAAGCCTACCGCCAACTGGGCACATATCAAACCCCGAGCAACATTTTTTTTATTAGAAAATTGGAAAAGCCCAATTTTTTTGTTGCACGCCCGGGATTCGAACCTGCATGCAGTCTGATCTCATGCAGTCAAGCCCAACAACTGAAACGCTAGACCACAGAGGCGACTCAATAAAAATAAAAATAAATTATGCAGTAATATAATTGTTATATTAATAGGGATTAATCATACAAAATGTTTTTGTATCGAATCTATAATTTCATAATCAACATCCGGATCGGAACGTGGCTATTCACTGAGGTTATGTCACTGACATATTGAAGAGAAATTGGCTAGATGTAAGAAAATACTATCACTGTTGTCATATTTGTTTATGTGATAGGTTAGCGAGCAAATACACGGATTTAATCATGGTAAGAGACAACCGTGGCCTATAGACATGTCCTGCAGTCATGATGATAGGCCTATTGTGTAAGGTCACCGGCTACACTATCCTCGGGACTGGAACATTATCGAGTCATTATGGCGACAGGAATAGGTAAGGTGGTAGATCTCCCCGGACGAGTTTTTTTTTGTGTCTCAGAATATCCATAGTCAGTAAGCCGAAATAATAATCAACCGATGTTGCCATATGCCCGTTCGCATCATTTAGTTACAGGTGCAATCTTTACTGCAGGTCGGTCGAGGGCCTAACCTCACGATTAACGCTTGGGTGAGACTTTTGTGATGTATGGTCATCGCCTTACCTATTTCTGACCACAAAACCTAAGTAATAAAACTTAATGTCACTTTGTAAAATATAAACTGAACTATAATCTAGTTTCAGTAGACCTGTTTTTTTATCAATGACGATAAATATTCCTCAAAATCAATAATCTTTGAAACTTGTCACTACAATACAAACTTTTGATTGTACGATAATAACAATAGTAGGTAGGGAAGATAGTAAATTGGTACATACATACATACATATCTTCACGCCAAGTCCCTTATGGTGTAAGCAGAGAGTATCGAGTGCCAGACCTCACGATCCTGACAAACCTGTCTTGCTTCCTTCACATTCATAACCCTTTTCATACAAACACGCCGGTTTCGGAGACTCTTGACACCACCCTCGGATAATATCCGATTGATCTGATCGTGAAATGTCAGCCTTGGTCTCCCCGGGTACCTACATCCATCCACATTCGCATTGTATATCTGCTATGTCAATCTTTCATCTGTCTTTTCTTTCCACATGACCGAACCAGCGGAGCATGATGCCCTTTCGCATTTTAACACCAACACTTTCTTTCAATCCCACTCTTTCTCGGATTTCACTGTTACGAATGCGGTCAGCGAGCGTTACACCACAGATTTTCCGTAGTGCTCTCATTTCGACCGCATTTGTCCTACTTTCATGCTCTTTGTGACAACCCAACTCTCGCTTCCATACAATAACGTTGGAATAAGCACAGCATTATGCAAAGCGAGTCTAGCTTTTTGACTCAAAACCTCGCTTTGGAATAGCTTACCCAACGTTCCATTCACACTATTCCCTGCACTCACTCTTCTCTCTACATCCGCGGTGTCCCTTCCATCCCTGCTAAAAGCACAACCAAGATATACAATTTCATTCACTTGTTCCAGCACTACAACATCAACCAAAACTCTTACATCCGTTCTGGCTACGTCTCTTTCAAACACCATTATTTTGGTTTTCATCGCATTCAAATGTAAGCCCCTTTCCTTACAATCTCCTTTCATAACTGTGACCAGTGTTTGCAGCTCAGATTAGTAAATTGGTAATACTTAAATATAAAATAACCCACGTTTGAGCTTTTGAGTGACTGATTTCTTCTATGGAATAGGTGGGAAAAGAGTAGACGGTTCACCTAATGAAAAGTTATCTCAGTCGCCAACGAACAGCTGTAACAATAGCAGTTTAAAAAAAAAATGTGTTTTAAGAATGAATAAGCTCTTTTCTTGAGGAGAAATGATAAGCTTTTTGTGATGTTTGAGAAACATTGTCGCCGATAAGAGATTCCACAATGATGTAGAGCGAGGAAAAAATATTTTCGGAAACGCACAATAGATAAAAAGCTATGTATCAAGATGGTAGGGGAAAAATTTTGAATTTTGGCGCGATGTTCGAGCCCTTTGGAAATACAACAACAACTGACAATTTGAGCCATCCCACGCTGGATACAAATGAAAGAATCTGATACTAGGAAGCTCTAGCCCAGAGGTGAGGTATAAAGTTGTAGGAGATGGGTCGGACTGAAGAGCTATCTTTGTTCCAAGCGAAATTGGAGGTCGAAATGTCAACGATAAGAATTCTAATACTGGCTGTGGCTGTTAAAGAAGTGCCCCGAAAACAAGAAGATACGACAAAGGGGGTTTTATTAGCGATAAACGTGCAAACTTTTTATTTTGGGGGTTGAATTGGACTAGATTTCGACGGCCCCAATCGGAGACATTAGCCAACAGATTCTCTACATCAGACAAAAGTTTGTTCTGGTTCTCAATGACTTGATCTAAGTATTCATGCCATGCGCCTAGAAATTAAGGTTATAAATACATATAATAAAATGTTATTGATATGAAGCAAAAACAGTGTAGGAGATATCACTCAGCCTTGGGAAATACCAGAATTTATCGGCTTGCGGTCGGAGCATGCACCTTCGACATCAACTTTAATAAATAAAATAAAAAGAAATAAATATTCCTAGATAAGTTACACAAATTGAATATAATCCTAAAGTAAGCAACTTATATGCTTGTCTTATAGGTGTTAGTCTACAATTTTATTGGAATATATAGAAATACTTATATACGAGTAGAAACCAGAGTAAATTAAATAAACACCCAGACCCGGAAATGCAGACATCTAAATGTTCATCACACGAATGTGTGCCCCCGTCGGATATCGAATCCGAGCCTCGTAGTTAATCAGTGTAGGTTTAGGTAGGCGTGTACGATAGCCACTCGACCAATGAGGCGGTCAATGGTAATTAATGTTTGTTGTTTAATGCTTTGGTCGGCCGAGCATTTGATAATAAAACTGCTCAATTTCTCCGGGAGGCCAAAAAATACTAACTGTGTAAGAAGCGCTTTATGTTGTTCATCTCATTCGAGGTAGCTTTTGAAAAAAAATGAATCGAGTCTGGTCTATCCATTCAAACGTTATGATGCCACAGACCGACACACAGACACTTCAAAGTCATAATATAATGAGCCGTGTTGGTCCGGGTCCGCTGTGTAGAATCGAACTACCTACCATAACATCTACAGTGTCCATAGGCTGCTTCTTACCATCAGCAAAATTTATTTGCTGTCTTATCAATTATAAAAAATATATTAAGATCTAACGCGATGCCCAGAGATGAAATCAATCATCAATCAGCCAAACTAAACATTTTTATATTCCTCAGAGCATATTTTATGTGATAGAATACATAAAACCAATTAGTAAGTTTCTGTGACTATTGCCCGCTTCCTACATTAATTATAAAGAGTCGTTTCGCTTGAGTACGGTACTTTTTTGTGGAAATAGTAAGGATATCAAAAACTGTATGGAAGTGAGAGTTGGGTATGTCAGAAAGAGCATGAAAGTAGGATAAATGCGGTCGAAATGAGAGCACTACGGAAAATCTGTGGTGTAACGCTCGCTGACCGCATTCGTAACAGTGAGATCCGAGAAAGAGTGGGATTGAAAGAAAGTGTTGGTGTTAAAATGCGAAAGGGTATGCTCCGCTGGTTCGGTCATGTAGAAAGAATGACAGATGAAAGATTGACAAAGCAGATATACAATGCGAATGTGGATGGATGTAGGTACCCGGGGAGACAAAGGCTGACATTTCACGATCAGATCAATCGAATATGTTCCGAGGGTGGTGTCAAGAGTCTCCGAAACCGGCGTGTTTGTATGAAAAGATTTATGAATGTGAAGGAAGCAAGACAGGTTTGTCAGGATCGTGAGGTCTGGCACTCGATACTCTCTGCCTACCCCGTAAGGGACTTGGCGTGAAGATATGTATGTATAAAAAAACAGTCGCTCGTCGCCTGGTTTCCAGATAACGCTTCGTTACTTGGAGGCAAACTACGAATGGTTAAACTTACGGATTACAGATGGTTGATTACAGCAACCGGGCGTAAAACATGTAGCGACCATTATACTCGTAGCTGAGCCATGACGAGAGGGTTGAAAACTCTCTTTCACGTATAAGGAGATATTTGTATCATAAAGCTCTTTACAAAAATTAAACACAAACAGTATTTTATATGTATATATTCAGATTTAAATCAGTAACTATTCATTAATTAACTTAAAAAAAAATACATTTACTTTGCCAGATGCGGAACGGCATCCATCTTAATCTAACTAGCTATGTCCAAGCATAAACACTATCAATTACTTTACAAAATTTTTTTCTTAAATTAAATGTCATGTGAATGTCAAACACGAGCCAATCAACGTTTAGAGATGAACTTGCAGAACGGAAGCCTTAAGGCTGAGTTAAACGGCGCGGGGTAGCACGATACCACTTAAGACGCGCCGTACGTGTTGTATATGCTTAGAGCGCTCTACAGCGAATGTAGTTAGTTGTGTGTAGTTGTTTCTACTCGTATTAACTTGACGTTTTTGAACCGTTATTAAAACTAATGTGTAAGTTATTAATCATTCTAACAATGTGCTTTGGCTGATTACACTGTCTACGTGCTGCCCCGCACCGTTTAACCACACCGTTACGTTCACTTTCAGGATTTTTGACCCATCCTTCCTTAAAGTTTCTTTGAAAATCTTCTTTTCCATTTCTAATTTAGTAAATACTCTCACCAGCCTATCTGGCGAACAGATTTTTGAATAACCTTTATGAGATTTCCCAAAGGGCATGGAATGAGGAAGTAAATGGGCACGAGGAAGTAACTACGTATATTTAATACTTGAAAATTAATATTTGTTGGGGCAAGCTTTAGTTCTATTCAGTAAGTTGTATAAAATTTTAGTGATGCCACTTTTATTACTACAGGAGTTTCAAAATTAACTAAGGGAAGACAAAATAGCGTATGGAGGTTTTGGTAGTAGAAACGACCACTTAAGGTTGTCTGACTAAGATCGATCCAAAGCGATAAGACCATTTTGTAAACTTTAAATTGAATATTATATTATATATTATAAGTAAAACAGTGATTATAAGTGATTCACACATAGCCGAAGATGTTAGGTGTATAGTTAATGTAAGGCTCAGAATTTATGCGCGCTGGTTTTTTGCGTAACATTATTTTAGATACATACTTACAAAAGTAGGAAAAGGTAAAGTAGTACCAATCTGGTAGAGCTATTGCAAGAATCTACTTCCTTGTCTCACCATCTGCATATCCGAAATAATCACACGATTAAAATTATTTTATTGTTCCACTACCGCTAGATGGAGTCGTAACTTGTTTTCCTTTTTCAAACTTCAGGGCTATTCTGCAAGTTTATCGATATGCCATTGTTGGAAGTTTCATTTACGAACCTTACACTGTGTCTTAAAAAATAAAAAAAAAAACTATATTTTCAATCTAGTTGCATTTAATCAATTAAATTACGAACAAAATAAAATTTCAAACGATACAAAAATTAAGGATTTTTAAAATAAAAAAGTGAATTTTCATAACAGCTACAGATTTTTTACATTCTGATATGGGGTAAATTAGAAAATTAAAATGATACGGAACATTCTTATTGCAGTCACCAAAAAATTACTCCATTAAAAATACATCTGGTAGTGTTTAACTCTACTAAATGTGGGCGCAAAACATGTCTTTGTCTTTTAGTATCACTAGATATTGCTCCCGGTAGCGACTACATTTTAAAGTTATTTTGCTTTCCCGCAGGAACTTATTTAGATTTCAGGATAAAAAATAGCTTATTTGTTTCTAGCCTCATAACCATCTCTACACCCAAAAATTACAGCATGTTATCGCACCATTGCTACGTGAAAATGGAATAAACATACAAACACACTTCCGCATTTGTAACATCAGTATAAAATTTACCTTATACACATTCTACTATATGTTACTATAACATAAAAACACGCAATCATTAAATAAAATTGACGAAAGATTTAAAAATTGCTTCGAAATTAAAATATGACAAGTTAAAATTTAATTATACTTGGAATTGTCACTATAAAGATAATTTTCTATTTTTAAAAACAATCTTACGTGATTCATTTGAATTAAAATACAAATTAGGAAAAATTATTATCAATAGTCGAAAAGCATAACAGATTAAAAATATCCAAAGCTAAGTATACATCACGGAAAAATAGCATTGAGAGGGCTGGAAAAAAATAAGTTGTACGAGTATTAGGTATGTTGAAAATGTATTTTTTCGTGATATATACTTCGCCGTATTAGCCATGTGAAATAATAATCTGTATTTTAATTTCTTCTCTTTCTGTATATTTAAAAATAAAATGGCAATATTATATCAATATATTCACTAATGAAATTACAATACTATTTAATGAAATCCACGAAGACACAGTGTATTAACATCAGTAGATAACAATGTAACTAAAATGACAATATAATTTAGGCTAAAATTTATAATAATAATGACACATTTAATTAAACAAAAACTTCCCACGTACTATTGGTGTAATTATTATTTGTTGTATTGTTTTCGTCTTTCTTAAGTTCCTATGTTAACAAAAGAAGGTAATGCGCTTTCTTTATATAATATTGTGATTTTATATTTGTAAATTAAGCTTAAACCCTGGCAGTATTAGGCGATTTTTTACATTGATATTTTTTCATGCATTTTTTATATTTTATTTTGTCCATTTTCTATAATCAAGTAGCTTATCAAATAAAATCCTTATATAAAACTTCATGGTTTTATACTTTTATACAAATATAGAAAGTTAAAAAAATAGAAAGTTAATGAAACATGTCAGAGCGGATCGTCATTATTTATTTATTTCAAGTAACAAAATAAGAAAGCATACTTGAGATCTATAGCTATATTTTTTTTCAATATTATAAATTTTAGCCTAAAAAGAGCCTTAACTCGCACACATCTCAAGAAATTAATGTTACCTCTATTTTTTATAAATTAATTAAAACCTAACTGTACAATTTAGCACTTTTGAAATTGATTTTTATTTTTGCAATCACAGTGCCACGAATTTATAAATAAAGGAAGAGTAGTTGACTATTTCATCGTGCAGTATTCTGTGTCTATATTTTCAGGTATAAAACGTAAGCATTCATTACATTTATTTTGATATTTATACTTTGTATTACCATATTTTTGTAAAACGTGCTGTAACTTATTTGTTTTTTGAAATGATGTAATTTTGTGTTTTATAGAAACGTTTTTTAATTATGTGTTGCTAACCTCCCGGTTACAACTTCATCGGATGGAAATATATTGGTCGAGGGGCTAGCATAACATATCGAACGTTGCGAGGCTCGTGTTCGAATCCCGACGGGGGCAGGCATTTATTTGATGAACATAGATGTCAGTATTTACAGGTCTGTGTGTTTACTAAATTTATTCTGGTATCTATTTACATGTATTCGTATCGTTGAGTAATACCCATAACACAAGCATTCAATCTGCTTACTTTGAAGTTAGGGGTTAGATTAAATTGGTCCAGGGATATTTTTTATTTTATTAAAAATGAAGTTCTCTCAAGTGCCAACGACAATTAGTGACAACTATATTTAATAACGAAAATATTTGTATGATTAATAGCACCCATACCTCAAGAACATAATTCGAAAAGTTTGAAGATCCGTTTGATCACAATCTACTTGAGTAATTTGACCAGTCATACATTAGAACATGAGATACCAATACAAGCTTCGGGTAATCATTTCATCGTTGGTATATTTGGTGTCTCAAAATTATTTAAGTACGGTCAATTTCTCTTGATTTGGATTTAAAAATAATATTTTTTTAATAAGTTTAAAATGTTGAAAGAAGGTTTTCAACTACCTAGTGTTTTTTTTGGAGTTTAATAATTTTTCGACGTCTGTTTAAATGTACATACAACATCTACGTCAGTAAATTGTTTAATAAGTCAACAGTTAAAATAGTTACTTCAAATAGTGACGTTATTAGGCAGGTTCAAAATAATAATGTCGATTGTTTTCAATTTAAGACAAAATATATTATTTAATTTCTATATTACGCCCGTAAAAATAAAAAATTGTTTATTTTATTCAACAATTAATATCCAATCTTAAACACACAGTTCAGAATAGAGCACGATGTTAAATAATCAATGGGTTTTTAAACTCTACACTATATTTAATTCACATATACAATATTACACACACATTTACAAATTCGTTTAAAAATAAAAATTCTTAATTTTTATATACATGAATTAAACACTAAACTAAACTTTCATATAAATATTTGATATGATTCAGGTTAAGAAAGGGGACTTTAATGGCAAACGCCAGTTTAGGCCTTGTGATATTTCGTTGAAAATATTTTTAAGCATCTAGGCTAACCAAACAGCACTAAGAAATTATTAAATAGACGAAAATTTTATCCATCTAGTCTAATGTCAAATTGACAAGTGAACAAAATATTCAATGATGATAAAAAAAAGTAAAAAGTGACATTTATAATATAATGATTAAGTGATGAAAATATACTTCTTTCAAAGTTTTCACTCGCATAAATATCTGAAAAAATGCACAAGAAAACATGTAACATGAATTATAATTTTCTTGTGAAGACGATATATAATCCTGGATTTAATAATAACTATTGAATAAATTGTCCATGCCTCAAAAATTTATAAAGAACAGAAATGGATAAAACCTTTGTCCATTCTAGTAATTTCTCTAAATCAACACTTATTCTTTTTGTACAGTGAACGATTAATATGTAGCATTTTGTTTAGGATATATATGTAGGCAAGTTTAAATTTGATTTGTTTTTAATAAAATAATTAAAATTATTTTATTAATAATTATTATAATTAAAATTATTTTATTGAGGGTTTTTCATTAATAAAATCACTGGGTTATCTTTAAATAAATTAGAATTTTTATGTTTCTGTTTTCTAAAAACAGTGTATTTTATAAAGGTTTGTTAAAAGGAACTTTGTATCAAGGACAAAGAAAAATACGTGTAATGTTAGAGATTATAATGTTAATTTATCAGACAAAGCAGAAAATCCGTTTCTACAAAGAAAACAGGTGAATTGAGCTCACGCCGTAGGATAAGTTGTTTTTATCTTGGATTTACTGCAATATGAGCTGATGAAATCAGTTATTATCGATACGTGAAATGAGTGTAATATTTTCAATTACCAGGTTTTGCAATAAGAAAACACAGGTATGTTATTTATTACAGCTCTATTTTTAATTTGTTACAATAACAATCATAAATATTACACATCTTTCACTCTATCCTGTGTTCAAAATGGAAAACAATGTCATCCAAAACAAAATGACTGCCGAAAAATCGTTCAGAATCTTAGAACTAAATTATATTTACAATAAAGTGACTAGACCATGTTCAAACCATACTTTTCTGCTGTAAAGTAGGTATTACCTGTGTTAGAGAAGTTTGAAATCTGTGATGCTTGCAACATGCTGAGATGAGCAGAGTTTTGGGACTGGTTTTCTGGGGATTCAGGCCCAGATGCAAGGACGTTGTGGTGGGAAGCCCATGCGGAGGGGGAGGATGGGTTGCCAAAAGGCACTTGATTGTAGAGGGTATTGGCGTTTGCTGTTAAGTTATGGGAGTGGTGACTTCCATGTGATTGGTTTACCGTTGACCCGTTAAAATATTCCATCTGAAAAGAATTAAACTGTTAAAATATATTGATAAATATTTGATATTATGGGTAGGTACATCACTGTAACGTCATTAATATAAAAATTCTTTTGGAGTTTCTTTTAGTTATATATCGTATGTGCAACATAGCTTTTTTTATTACAAAGTAATATAATTTTTACTTTAATTTATGAAAAGTAGTGCAAGAAGACGTTCTTTAAGATTTTCACAACGTGTATAATGTATATAGTCCTGTCCAGTACAATAGTTTGGTTTATTAAATAAGCAGAATATTTACCTGACCAGGATAGTACGGCGAGTTGTATGTACCCTGCCCATATCCTTGATGGTGGTGAGAGCTGGAGTAACTCCTGATATAATCTGAACCGCCTGGCCAATGAAAACTGTTATAACTATCTGGATGGTACACATTCCCCGGCCCATTTAGCGTCTGAGGAGTCATCGGCGGTGAAGGAGTCGTCATAATTGACGAGTTTGATCCCAACGGCGTCAAATTTCCAGTCAACCTAGAACTGTATTGGTCTTTGACGATATTCCCGTAAGACTTCTCCGAATAGTCCACTTTACTAGAATAATCCAATCTTTTTGGGCTGTTGTATTGTTCTTGTTTCGGAGCTATACCATAATTATGGACGTTAGGTGACACATCTGAAGGAGAACATTCTTTTCCACCAATTCTAAGAGCATCGTTTGAGTTATAAGGGTGTGAAATTGATAAGTTCTTATTTAATGGAGACGTATCATAATTGGATGTGGCTGTTTCCTTCTTGCAAATAACGTTGATAGGTGGACTCACAGAAGTGGGTGTCGAAAGGTGCGGCGAGGATGTGGCAACACTAGAAGATTGTGTGGTTATGCTATTCGTGGAACTCGACATGGACTTCGACGAGGTTATCTTCGAAGCTGAGCTTTTTAAGGAACTGCTGGATGATATTGTTTTCGAACTAGATGATGTTTTGCTAGATATCTGCGAGTTGCTTTGCTGTAATTGTTGACGGCATTTCGCCCGGCGGTTTTTGAACCAGACCTGTTGACAAAAACGGGTTGATTAACATCTTTGAATGTTTAATTATTAAATTTGGATTATCGGCTTTTTTCGGTATAGAAAGAAAAACAAATAGATGGACTTCTTAAAGGTAACATGTAAATTTAAATCATATGCTCCTCAAACTTTATAGCAGTAGGAAACATTAAACTGGTACTGAATCTGCCAAATCTTTGCAGGACTTTATTGCTTAGTCTGGGGTACGATACTAATGAAATCATCTGAAATATATTCTAGCAGATAGGATCATTACATTTTCAAGTCACCATAAAGCTTACTTAGCAAGTATTACATAATCCCACGAAAGGTTTAAGATACTGCACACTAATTTTGCAATCTTCAAATTGCGGTCAGTACACTTCTTCATTTTTATCAAAACTTCCTAAATTTTCGACTAATCCTAAATAAGTAACAAGATCCGAGCCCGTCCCTTTACCAGGCCAAAGTCATATTTTTACGCGCAAAGTTTAATCAAAGTATGTTTTCATTCTAGTTAGAGGATCCCAGGTAGTCACGCTACTAAGATATTTAGATCACCTTGGCTTTGGAATGTATTGTAACAAACACAACAAAATAGCTTCAAGGTGTTAGAACTATCCAAAGTGTTTTTCTTGTTTCAAAAGTTTGTGAATTAGTTGGAGGCTCTTCTTATGATAACAGGTGAAAAGCCTATAGACGCCTTTTCACGCGTGCAAGGGTACTGGCTACTACTCCAGTACAATACGCGATAATGAAGAACACTGGATCTATATTAACATGGCACAGCACTCTACTATCTATCAATAATTGATCACAATCTAGTCAATATTAATCTATTAACCTAAATTACTAGAACGCAAGCGAGAGGTCTCACACCCACACTCTAGCACAATTAACGTATGTATCGAAAACTTCATAGAATCCATAACGATCCAAACTGTGTTAGATGCATGTGTCAGAATCGGTTTGCTTTATAAAACAGAGGTCTGGATGTTCATGGATCTTGGGCTATATTATCCATTATATGTGTAGGTCCAATCTTAAACATTTACAACCTCTTAGCTATTGATGCCCACCATCAGCTGTAATATTTTATTGGGTTATTGCAGTTAATGTTTTATAGTTTTGTATAATTCTATTTGATTTACGATTGCCTTTCATAAGTTGCGACGTAGGTCAGCTTTTGTTGGTGCAGTTGTGCTCAGGATTTAGGTAGGAATATTAACATAGCTATATTGCATATATGGCAAAAGTCTTTCTTTGAAGAACTTCTTTTTAATGTTTTATACATTTGGAACCAAAAAAAACTTTTTTAAATATAATGAGTATAAAGTTTTCCGTATTACTTTTAAATTAGAAAGGATTTTTCGTAAGGGGGGTTTCATTTTTAATGACCTAAGGTAGTGAACAAGCACACTGCTCTCTTAATGGTACAATCGTGCAAAACGTAGATTTGATAGGTGCTTGGGATAGTGATCCTGTGGCCAGGATGTTGACCTAAAGTGCAAGTCTACCAGCCCCACCCTCCAAACCAGTATATGACACTGCCATTATGGAGGCAGGAATATTTAAGGCGGTAGATCCCTACTCGGGAAATTGGCCGCACAGCATTTTAACACCTGTCGTTCTGCTGGTTGTGACCCATATAACATATGTTAGCCTCATAAGAGCTGCAAATCAGTTAGACAGATGCTCCATTTTAAAAAACGACCAGAAAACACGGATTTTAACGAAATACTACAAACCGTTGTGTTTGAAATTATATTATAAGCAGGGCCAAAACTTAATTTTTTTTTAGTTGGTAGGTACTTAGCAACTTTTACTGTTTTTTTGACAAGATATAGAAAGGCACACAATGTGAAGAACCTTTGAATGGTAAGAGAAACCGAAAATGGTATTAGTAAGTCACCACCCAGTCAACGGAACTATACCACAAGTGGGAACTCATTTGTAATTTCCATAATTTTAGTATTGAACTTCGTGTAACATTGAGAATTTGAATTTAAATTTGAATCAAGAAATGAGTTGGTTTTTTAATTTACACGATGATTCCAAGTATTAATGAGTTTGAGTAAGGATTATTACTTGTACATGCTGCACTTTGACACGACACGACATGACTTACTATTACGAGTTATGACTCGATTATTTTCACGATTTCATAAAATCGTTGTTTTATTATGTTAGAAGGCAAACAAGCCGCCGAATTTCCTGATGGTAAGAAATTTGCGATACCTGAAGACTGCAAAGGTAGTAATGGTGCGTTGCCAACCTAAGGCCGGGATGTTAGGCCTCGAGCAAAAGCAAGTTTTCCATCGGAACACGTCAACGGCAAGCATTGACGTTATGGCGGCAAGAATAGGTAAGGCGGTGGTACCAATCCGGGGGAGTCGCTGCGAAACTCTACCACTTACTCAGATGTCACGATGCTAGTGACGGGAAGCCTATGCTCGCCTTTTACGATCGGCCGGGTCGGAGGGCAGATAGTCTATTCTATAAAGGAGCCCGGACCAACACGTTGGAAATAATTATACTTAACTAATGGCAGATGCCAAAATTTCAAAAAATGATTGAAACCATCAGCCTACGTAGGTAGGTACCAAATAAATGAATCAAGGCGAGTATTCGCGTAAAAACAAATAATAGTAGGCCATTTTTATGAATGAATGTTTTGTTACGAAGTACAAAAGGCATTTAGATGCAGTAGCGAAAAACCTCCGCTACGTTAAATAGACCCCTTCGTGCCGGCATATCTGCGCCGTGGATTATAAACACACCCTCAGCTACACCCCTATTGTGTGATTTAATAAATGAGTTAATAAGTTTTATGAAAAAGAGCAAAGAATGAATGAGTGCATGAACGGATATGTTCAATTTGTAACAGATGCGATGTAGCCGCCATTTTTAGAAATTGATTATGCAAGAAAATGTTTTTTTTATCAAATTAGTTGTAGCAATTTGACTAAGGGGTTTTATATCAAGAAATACGTTTTATGTCGCCTAACTTAATCCTTAAGGTTTAGGACTTCATGCACATCAAATTTAATTATTGTAAATTTAAAAATGCTTAAAAATATGCCTAATACTACAATTTACAATTTTTATGTTTTTAAACAGCAAATGAACTTACGTCTCTGTTGATGGATAGAAAAAATTGTGGCCCATGGACACCACAAATGTTATAGGTGCGTCACTATCCTGTGGCCTGGGAGGTAGATTAATGTGTAAGTAAAAGTTAAATATGGTAGTGTACCTACTACCATATTTAATTATATACAAGTATGTGCATAAAAATAACTGAGTTTATTAAGTATTTAGTGTTAGATTTGATATGCAAGTGTACTGGCAACTTCACCTTCCAACTTATGACGATACAGCCAAACAATGTCATTATGGCGACATGAGTAGGTAAAGCGATGGATTACCACCCGGTATGTTGTTGCCAAGCACTCTAACACTAGTGGTATTTTTAAGTAATGCGACTCATGTGACTTACAACACTTCTTACTTGCAGGCAACCAGAAAGATATACATATGATATATTCTACACAGGGTCTTAGGACTAACACGCGAATAACTTTGTAAAAAATCCAAAAAACTTATTTTATGATTATTAGCATCATTTTTACCTATGCCAAATACCAATTACCTATTCTGAAACGTTTTTAATATTCAGACAACTCGTTTACGAAGTTATAATCCCTCTGTGGAGATGAATGATGGCTACATTCACATATGGTACAAACGAGAGAGCGTATCATTCAATTATTTCGCCTCTCATAGATTATAATCTCAAAGCTAATCAGGCCGATGTACGATAAAAGAATTGATTTTTGGGCATTGTTCGATTAATAATAATTTATTAATAAAAACTGATTAAACGTGCCGTATTTTTTTACTGTACGCTAGTGCTTTTTTTCATGATTTCTAATTGCGATCCAGTGGAACTTTATAAAAATGTCGACGCGCACAAGTACCACTTGTGGTTCACGTGAATAAAGATTTTTCTGATTCTGATTCTTTTCTATTTACATTTAAGAATGGCGATTAATCTCCAGACTGTAAAAAATACAATTCAAAGTATCTTCACGCCCATATCCCCGAAGAAGTAGGCAGAGGCACAACCAAGGCACCCACGATTAGCCGAAGACACTAAGTCCCACAATGTGATAGGTGGCAAGTCTATCGCCAATCGGCCACATACCCAATCCCAAGCAACGTTTTTTTTTATTAGAAAATTGGAAAAACCCAATTTTCTTTTTGTTGCCCGACCCGGGATTCGAACCCGGGACCTCATGCAGTTAAGTCCGACAACTGAACCGCTAGACCACAGAGGCGAAAATACAATTTAACTATATATATTATAGATGTTTTGCTTAGTTGAGTCCGGGATGTCAACCGCAACACTTCAGTGGCGAGCAATGAAGTATTATTAGAAACGTATGATTCAAAAAATAAACACTTGCTCTACTCTTTGGTAGAAGTGTAAAGTGAAGTTGCGTACATTTTTATTATATTTGAAAGTGTGTTAAAGTGTGATTTTTTGAAATTCCGTTTTGATATTTAAATATGGACATTATATTAAATTAATCACGTTGTGTAATAAAATCCGATAATTAAAAATGAATCTCTATTTTCGTTGGGCGTTATATTACGCGTAAACGGACGGAACGATTTCGCAAATTATTTTTTTTGTTGTGCCAATAACTGTCAAAAGTAAAAAATACAGAAAGTCGATCTTCTCAGCGAATATCACATAGGTATATAACATTACGACTAAAATTGGAAGTACAAGTAATTGTGAGTCAAATGAGAAGATTCATTTTTAATTAGGCTAAGCGCAATCGGGAATTTGGCTTTTAATGAAAACCTTTATGTGTAAATCGAAGGTATAAATTAAAATAAAATTCAAGAAGGTATTTTACATGCATATATACATACATATCTTCACGCCAAGTCCGTTACGGGGTAGGCAAAGAGTATCGAGTGCCAAACCTCACGATCCTGACGAACCTGTCTTGCTTCCTTCACATTCATAAACCTTTTCATATTAATTTATTTTAATATTTATTAATCTTTAATATTTTCGACCACGAATATACTCGTACATAACTTTTAGATTTATTAAGCTATCTCCCTAATTTTGGGAAAAAATCGTTCTAATTTCAAAAGTTCCGAATTCCGACGTCAACATCCATGAAACAAAGGGACGGATTAAATGATTGGATTTCCGAATTTCAAATACAGAATGTGATTTGATTACGCGGTAATGGTTTAGCCGTGTTAGTATAAAATGTGGCTAGAGCAAATCCGAGTTCATTCATGCACAGATTATCAATGAGGGTGATCGATTTAATAGCTTTATCTTGAAGGAAAATCAAATGGAATATACTTCTTTATACAAATTTAAGTTAACAAATTGTTTTTAAGACAAGTGCCTAATATAGAGTAAAGTAGAGTAGGATTGAAAGAAAGTGTTAGTGTTAAAATAACTCTTTTGGTACGGTCATGTAAAGCATGGTAGGCGATAGATGGACAAAGCAGTTATAAAATTCGAATGTGTAGTTGTAGGTACCACAGGTGACCTTGGTTGACTTTCCATGATCAAAAGGCGCAGGAATCATCTGAGGGTAGTATAATAAGTATCCGTGTTGGTCTAGATTTCCTGTGTTGATCCGGACTCTTTTGCAGAATAGAACATCTGCCTTCCTGCCCGTCAGCTCGTAAAAGGCGAACATAGGCTCAGTGTCACTAACACCGTGTAATGCCACTAGGTGGTAGAGTTTTGCAGCAACTCGCCCGGATTAGTACCATGGCTTTACCTATTCCTGCGGCTATAACGTCAGTGCTTTCCGTTGACGTATTCCGGTTCGGAGGGTAAGGTAACTGGTATACTTACTTTTGCTCGAGGCCTAAAATCTCGGCCTCAGCTTGGCAGCGCACCATTACCACCTTTGGTATCCATCCTGAATTTCTTACCATCAGGAAATTCGTATCCTAGTTTGTTGTCCAATACCATAAAAAAGGAATCATTCAAGGGTAGTAGAAAAAAAAAGTATCTTTACGACCATATCCCCGAAGAGGTAGGCAGAGGCTCAACCAGGGCACCTACGACTAGCCAAAGATACTAAGTCCCATCATGTGATAGGTGGCAAGCCTGTCGCCAACCGGGCACATATCCTGTCCCGAGTAACTTTTTTTTATTAGAAAATTGGAAAAACCCAATTTTCTTTATGTTGCCCGAAAAAAAAGTATTCGAAAAATATGTATGTGATATGTATGTATGTGTCATTTATATTAATACTAGCAACATAATCTCACCTGTACTCTAGACTCAGGAAGGTTAATCTTCAACGCAACTTCCTCCCTCATGAAGATATCAGGATATCTGGTTTTCCCAAACAAAGCTTCTAACACGTCCAGCTGTGCGCGGGTGAACGTCGTCCGTTCCCGTCGTTGCTTGCGAGGATTGACTCCTGGAAAAAAAATATAACACAATCATAAAACAAAGGAAATATTAGCATGATAGACTCTCAGTCAACTGTCAGTGCCGCCAATTGCCAAGAATTTCATAAACCGCTTGATGTAGTAGTCTCTATCACCATGACCTTTAGCTGACTGGTAGAACTGTGTTTGACCTTTATTGCTATTGTCATTCTTAATTAGTGTCATCATGACGTTAGTGTTTGTCGTTATCATGTTCCGAATTGGAATGTTGTGGATGGCAAACCTTGTCATACAGTAGCTTTCTAGGTGTGCAACGCACCGTCAATTATAGCTGGCTTGTATTTAAAAAAATATATAATTTAACATCTGTGTCATATGTATGTCTTTAAATACTTAATATAAAATATATTGCATTTTTTTTAGATGGCACAGTTTTGCAACGGCTTGATGTTAACAAGACTGCTTTAGGTAAGAAAAAAGGTAAGGTAATGAAAGAGGTTTAACGCCCTAGACTCAAGTTGGCAAAACATTACAATCATATCCTGTGACCTCTACTGACTTATATTTTATACCAAAAGGAAATCTGTCTCCGTATTTGCTGTTAAATATCATACAAAACATCTACTTAAGCTAATCATGGATGAAGTTGTTCTTTAATAACCTACTATAACACTAAATTAAGAAAATACAATAGTAAAGCTTAGAAAACACGATTCAACTTCATCTTTTGTATGTTAACAAGGCAGACATACTTTCTGGTCATCAATCACATGAAAAACAAACTCTTTTTTCGGATGTCTTTTTAAAAAGCGAACGTGTAATCCTTTGACAGATTAAGACACTAGACCAACCATAGACAAACACACATAATTTACAATGTTAACAGCTAACAAGATGGCTGACAAGTAGAATTCTGTGATAAATTAGTAGGTATCTTTTATGGTGTGAACACTTTCAATGTAGTGGCTAGCCAAAAATAATAACGAGATAGGTTTTGAATTCTGTTTTTACATAGTTCACATATACTTAGATAGACTTATCAATCGCTTTATTATGTCATGACCTTTCAGGGCAAGACTTCGTTTACTTACGAGTAAGCCATTATATCATTCAGTTACGCTATAAACGCGCAACCATAACTTCAGTTTCTGACCAAAAAAAAATGTTATTCCTATTTTGTACAGTTTGTGTGAATGGTATACGGCCGTCTACTTTAATATATTCGTGGCCACGTATAGACAAAAATGTGAAGGTTTACAATTTTTTTAAGGATAGTGTTGCTTAGGTAGATTTCGCTGTGTTGATTTTTTATTAATGAGTTATACAATATATGAATAGATTAGGTTTTTTCGAATGACTAATTTATTGCTAACCGCGAGGTTTATACAACTTCACCAGGCTATTATAGATTAACTACACGAATTTTGAGCGTTCAAAATTGTTTATTATATGGGTATTGGAAAGTGCTGAATTGATTGAGTCAGCATTTTTCATACAAAAGGTAGGTAGGTATAATCTGTAAACACTCAAAATATCTCAGATATCTCAACCTCGCTTTTTATCGGATAGGTTCGGAGTCAGTATAGATAGATTATCGACTGTAAAAAGCAGACTTCTTTCAATTGAGTTATAGTTCCTTTGATTACTACTCTACCTAGAAAATGAAATTGCTTTCTAGTATTCAAACACAATGTTTAGTTTATCAGAGGCAACGATATCATGTGCCACTATCCTACCCTATGACCGTCACTAAAATATTATTAGACTTTAGAAGCCTGCTCGCTTTCGGATTAAAAATAAAATAATACATTCGGTACGCGGCCGAAACCCCATTCAGAACCTCCATTCCAAACAAACATTTCATACGAAATGTCACATTCATAGAAAAGTAGAAATAAATACATATACATCCATCTCTTTCTAAGTCCTTCAAAACGCGTATGATAAAACGAGATAGATGCATTCCAATTGTCATGCTTGACAATAGAGGGTTTGAGCGCTAATCCTCGTGACATGACGTTTTTTTTTCTTTTTACTGATGTTATCGTCACGGCTGATTTCTGATAGGGCTACTAGCTTGTTTATGCTCGCTTGTCTATGACTGCTAATGGTGTATTCTTGTAGAGATCCTATTACGTTGAATTTTGAGAATGCGGTCGATGTGTCGATAAGACAATCAGTTATACGTATCTTTTTTGGGGTTCCGAAGTTAGATATAATAAAGACATATAAGACTACTACTTTACGTCGACTTTATCCATTGACTCTTTCAATCCATTTGTTTACACTAAAGCAGAATTTCAAAATTTAAGCCATATTTATAAAAAAAGAGGAAGAGGGAGGAATTCCGATAATGCATTGGTGAACTCACTTAAAAACTAAGATTAACATAAAGTATATTCCGACCGAATAGACTTTTGGTTAGATTATAGAAATTTGTGATACGCCAGATATATCTTTTGTGTGTTTTGATTTATCATAAGACGTGTTATAATAAATTATGTCTTTGCTGAGTAATAATAGATTAATCTCAATGATTCAAACTTCATAGGTCATGGTCCATCATGGTCACATATTAGATAGTATCATAGCGGAAACTCAAAGCCGGATTCGTAAAAGTGTGTGTGAATGCCTTGTTAAATTGACAAAATGTAGGTGTCTGATAAGGTGGTTTGATGCTTGTGGGAACAGCAATAGCCTATTTTCCAAAAATGGACGAGATTTTCAAATCTACTGCATTTTAATTGTATATTCAGAATAATATGAATGATGTTCCTTCTCATTTTATTTAAACGGAATATTCAAATATCTGTAATTGAAATAATTCAAATTATTTTGTTATTAATTTACAACTCCTTATAATTATTACAACCAATATGTTAATCATTTTGGAGTTGTAAATGCCCTAGAATATATACCTGCATATGTTTTTAGCAGACAGCTAATATGTCCAATATTCAGCACTTGATCCACCAACCGACTTTCGAGGATTGTTACAACTGTGTTCAATTATAGCTCACAATTCTAGTAATTTTAACACATGTTATGATAAGCCGATATCTATTTCATTTTGTTAGTTTTGTCGTAAAATTTGAAGTTGGAAGTCGAACAAAATAGGACCCAGTAAAATATTTTTTATGAAATTCAAATGATTGCAAAATTCTCTTTATATCACTCTCTTCTACCTCTATTCAAATCAGTTGAAAAAGCTAGCACGCGTCTCCCATTAGCAAACCTCAACCGGTTTGTGAGAATGCTTATTATTTTCCCGTTTTTCACGGTGTTTGATCCCTGTCTTCCCCTCTGCACATCTCTTTTAATGATGTGTAAAATACCTTAGGGAGAGCGCAGCTGCGTACAGATAACATAGAAACAAACTTTATTAAACAAACATAGTAGTTATTTTCGAACGGAAACTAGCAACATTAAAATAGGTAGGACCGTCAACTGTCAATTTGACAGCTTTTTAAGGGACGTAAAGTTCAGGCTGAATGCCTTGTTGTTTTAGGTTTGTATTAAAACCTCTTGCTAAAGAGTTTTTATATTCTTTGATTAAAACGCAGTGATTATATTCCATTTGTATAGATTCTACTAATTAGACTGGAAAAAAATGAGCAAGAGCAGAAAAACTAAATAATTATCTGAACAATAGCGTATGCTATTTATTGTGCTTTATTATTTCTATTCTGTTTAATTAAATGTGCTAAGCTAACTCTGAAAGTACGGAACCAGGTTTAATCTGTACCTAACCGGTGTTCAAAATCTTTTTTTTTTATTAGAAATTAGAACTTTTTGAAGATATTGTAAGCTTTTGACCAAAAACTTGTTTTTGTGACAGATTACGTTACAGGGAAAACTACCAAGATGTTAAATGAGGGAAAATAAAAAGAGTACGCTGAGAATTTATATTGTCCACAGTCAGTGGTATGCTATAGTATTCAAACTTTCTAAGCATTTAAATTTTTCCATTATACGATTCTTTAGGTTTGTTAGCCCTAGACTATTAATACGAAACCCAGTAATTCCCGATGAGGTAGACATAGGAATAACGAGGGCAACCACGGTTAATTACTTAAGTACCTACGTTTATTGCTTATTATATTTTTTGGTCTTAAACATTATATTTGCTATCTTACGTCTTAAAGTTACACTACTACGAAAACCACGAAACACAAAATTTACTTTTCAGTCTTTTCGTTTTACCTGTTGCCAAAATTTGGTCAAAATCGGTTTGGTCGTGTAAAAGAGAGATTCTATAACAAACGGACACCTGCGCCAATTTTAGGTTTTAGAAGTACCATTTTAGTAGTTGTCTGGCACCGCTTCTCTTGCCTAGTGAAAGATGACGTAGGCGGTAGGTGACCACAATTACCACTAGCGCAAAATGCAACTAAAAAATTTCAAGGGTTTTTATAAAACCCACGTAAAATAAACTCTTTAAACAATTATTTTTGTCATAACGTCTGTGAAAATTTTATCGTTCATGTATAATAACTAACTATTTGTGATGTATTTTGACATCACAGACACGTCAATTATAGTTTTCTAATTAAGTCTAGATAACAGAAATTTTAATATTGATATAATTCCGATCGTTAAAATAAATATGCTACCAACGTCATACCTATTACTTTTTAAATATAACTTTTTTACA
>NJDC01000439.1:121008-147776 GCA_002245475.1 Calephelis virginiensis
GAAGTGCTGAACGCTAATATTTTTCAAAAATATTGCCTACAAACTACATTAAATCAATAAATAAAAACATACCCACACTACCATGCATTTGACAAACACAAACAAATATATTGATAGGATTTTAAACTTAAATCGTCGCGAATTAATAACATTTTTAATTATTTATACGTCGTGACCACGGCCTATGCAACTAGGCCGAAATATCGACAAATAAAATAAAAAGAGATCGTGAGTATCCCGTATAAATAATTAAAAATGTAAATATATTGATGTTGACGATAAAAGATCACAGATGGAGCACTCATTTTTCAAGAAACAAATTAGTTGGTCTTAAGAAGATGGCGTTCTTATCAACAAGATATTAAAATGGTCGAATTTCGACAAATGGGCGACCACTAGTATTAATAAAATTGTGTGAAAGAATGCTTCTAAGCTTTTTTTGTTCATTATGTACAGTCAAAAGAAGTTGAAAATTGGCGATCGTGTCTTGTCCTTGTTATCTAGTTGGTCCATAGATCTGATGAAGAAGAAAGTCTCAATTTGTTCAATGACGATTACAAACAATGTGAGTCATTTTACAATTATCAATAATGTGAAATAAAAATAATTTAGTCATCGCTTCAAATATAAAGAAGTACAATTCTGAATATTTTCTTTACTGTTTAGGGTTCCGGACCCGTACGCCATGAAACAATTAGATAACATATTATACTATGCGCAATTAAAATTTGGTAGGTGAATGCATTCTACAAACTGTTTACGATTTTTATGCAAAAAAAAGTTGGGACAATTTTATTTTTTGTAGTTACAATAGATTTTTAAAATGACATTAATGTTTCAGAAACATTTTTTTCTAAGTTAATTGTTCAATAGATACAGAGGTAAATCTGATTTATATTCTTATATAGATGGAAGACACTCTTATTTTTATAATATAGGAATCTAAATCTAAAAATATGTATTGTAGATCTCAAGGAAATTTTGGTTGAAGAGATACAGTCATTAATTTTAGATATAGCACATAAAAAAACGAAAATGTAATTTACAAATACTAAAATAAAAAACTATGAAGAGAATGTTTTGGTGTTATAAAATTACAGATAGTACGTTGGTTTGTTATGAGCAACTCTCAATATTTATATATATATATTAATATATGCTTGCTATTACCCACCTACTATGGAACTGCTCATGGTTTTATGTTTTGCATTTGATCAATTTCTTTAATACACTTATTATGAATTCATTGTAAATACAGAAAAAAATTGAGTTTGAAATTCGACGAATTTTGCTAAGAGATATGTAAAACCAAGATCATATTATTTCTCATTTCTCATTCAAATTTATATGATTGTCAGATTTGTATGCTGGAGACATTGTTAAATTTCGTATCAATAGACCAAGTGATTTTAAGGCAACCCATCGCTTTTAAAACTCCTGGCCTTGTTGTTGTTACTACTAATATAAATTATTAATATAAATTCATAATAGCCCATCGCATTATAATAGTTAAATTTTACAAAATAACGAAGACACAAAATATCTACATAGTTTGGGACTCAGGACTCAAAAAAAACAACATTTTTAAATAAAGAAATTTGTAAATTTCATTTTACAAAAGGCCGTATTATCAGCTCCATACATTATCAAGAGGTTCAATTTAAAAAATGATAGTTAATTTAACTGACCGCGTGACAGTGGGCGACCTCGATTTCACGCAAAGGACTTCTATTTGTCATAAAATATGTTACTTATTTATTAAAGTCAATGAAATTATTTATAGATATTAAATGAGCGTAACGAAGGAAGATATTTTAGAAAATGTTTGTTGGATTAGTCATCGAATAAGATATTATTTTCGCAAACACGCAAACAATCATTTTCAGCCGACCGAATTCTCAAAACGGAAGAGGTGCCAAGATTCGAATGTTTTTTATGTTTAGTTTGTCATACTTTAAGTTGTAGATGCATCGCTATCATGCGTTGAGGTGTTAGGCCAATTGTGTAAATTTACCTGCTACCCTACTCTCTGGACCTTAATCGTAGGGCGGTGGTTATCTACCAAGACGAATTGCAGCGCAACCTTCAGTGGTATTAATGGTGATGACCTCTTTAGCCTTCGCTCGCCTCTAACGAGTTTCCTGGCAGGAAGACATATGTTCTGGGTTTGATTTAAATTGGTCATATGCGTCAAGTGACTTTTGGTCCATTCGTTTAATAGTTATGATGCCACAGTCAGACACACTCATACAGGCACAACTTATAACCAACTTTTTTTCTATCAGGGATTAAAAAAGGGAATCTTTTATGCAAATTTTTGCATTTAAGTCATCAGTAAATTTTAAAGTATTTAATGGAGATTATCGAAAGATTACAATATTATAATATGTATAAATAGAAAGCCTTTTATGTACCATAATTGAACAAATCCATACTTGTGTTTGTCCTTTTGTTACATTTATTACATTTATTACTTATTTATTGGCGATAGGCTTGCCACCTATCACATCGTAGGACTTAATGTCTTCGGCTAGTTGTGGGTGCCCTAGCTGTACCTCTGCCTACCTCTTCGGGGATATGGGCGTGAAGATACTTACTTTTTTATAACTTATTTATTAAAAATATTTGTGTGCAGAGACAGGAAGCTGAATAGTGATACAGGCTATTTTTTATCCCGATATCTAGGCGGGTACCTGCTTAAGAGACAAATAACTTTAAGGTGTGGACGCTAAGTATGTATGCCTACAAATATAATGGTGACATCAATTCATTTTTTTAAAAAACATATTGTCGGTATTAGAAAAAAAACTAAGCTCATACTGAATTCAGAAGGTTTATTTGGATTTCTCAAAGTTTTTTCTGTTGTGTGAATATATGTATCTTCAATAGAAACTAAATTAAATTCTTTCCAGTGACAGAAACGTCAAATGTTTTTTTGTGAATGTTTACGATATTTATTTATGGACTAAATTTTGTATATTTATGTTTCGTTTTCCAAAAATATTTAATGAATTTTGTTAACATAAGCACACATAAAAATATTGTTTATCATCCGTTCTCAAAGGTCTAGTTTCAGATATAAGTGAGGACGAATCGGCGTATTTGAAGCGTATAGAGCCTTTACACTCGTTCACCAGCCATGAGCAACAAAGAAACAAACAAACAACAAACTAACAAATATATCCAGAAGCTAAATAGCACTTTTATGATGTTTCATTAGTGTTCAAACGGGGACCCGACTTGCTTATAATAAGCAACACGGTTGATTATCCTATAAATTGATCTTCGCTTGACTTTATAGTTAAACTTGCAACTTGCTTACAATGTCCTAACCTAATAACGACAGATAATAAAACCACCGCTTTGCCTCTTTGTATCGTCTTAACGTCTGTGCTCGCCATAGCCATGCTCCAGGTAAACTGGGGTACAAGGATCATACCTGGAACATCGTATAATATGATATTGTAATACTGGGATCGTGTTATTTAATTATATTTCTTATTAAAAGGAAAGTTTTATACATAAAAGCGTTATATATTTTACTTATTATTTCTAATTCTTTCTATTCTTCTTTTACATGTTTTATATCTTTCTTTCTGTCTCAATTCTCTTTTATATTTTATCATTCTCATATTTTAAATTCAATTATTCTTTTTTGAACAGCCAGTAGAGTTTGCATCGTGATGCAACCTCTACAGTACTATCTAGTCTCTATAAGCAACGTGCAATTTTTTACAATCAGGAAATCTGACAGATTCTTACGTTCCCATAACTATAGCGTCAGAGCTGCCATTGTTGGAATTCATGCTGGGGAAACCCGGTATCCTAAGATACTGTCCCTGAACTAGAAATACCATTAGCGTCAATGGTGTCTGAGGTGGTTCTATTTTATCATCAGAAGAGCCACTTTCTTATTCATCAATTTGTAAAAAAAAAACTAAATAATAAAAATCTTTTTTAGTTATTGATATTGTCATTGGCATGTGCCAAAATTATTCTAGTTTAAATTTTGCATCTAGTTAGGTACTTGAGTTAGGAAAATCGTGATTTTTTTAATTAGTCGTGCAGAAAGTAATGTTAGCTTCTTAAGTAATGCGGTGGTCTCTTTACTCGAGCTCATTTAGTGTGATTTGGCGGGAATATAATCGAACATTATTAAGCGCAGTAAAACTACAAAAACCGACTCTAATTATTCCATTGGGTACTACTTTGCAATTTGATAAATCTTTTTTCGAAAGATAGCAAATGGTTTCGGAATTACGCGATTACTCAGCCAATGCTGAGTAATCGCGTAACAAACATACAAAAAATATACGGTCAAATTAAAAACCTCTTCTCTTTTGCAGTCTGTTAAAAGTTGAACAAATTCCACTTAAACTAACATAATTTACGCAATATACACTTTGAATTATTATGAAAAAAAATGCGACCATCTTTTCTCTCTATGACGTCAAAACCCGTTCACCAACTTATAAAAAAACAATAAAAAATTCTTAGAAATTTTAATGCTTTAAAGTAATAGGATAAGACAAGATCCAGGAACTTATTAACTATTTAGTAGTTACTGTTGATTGTTAACATAAAATTACTGACGTTTACTTGATTAACGATTATGACTAAAGTAAAGACGATACTCTTTGAAGGTAAGTGGTGCTAAATCGGCAGTTAACGTTAAATGTATTTACAGTTGATTGTAAAATTCAGAAATAAATTTCAATATATCCATAAAGAGATAGGCAGACGTACTATCAGGGCATTCAAGTCTAGCGGAAGACACTAAGTCCTACAAAGTAATAGGTCAAACATATCGCAAAATTGGCACTTATCACGCCCCGAGCACAGTTGTTTTTACTAGAAAATTGAACAAATTAAAGAGTTTAAGACACCCAAAAAGTTAACAAAAATATTTTTTTTAACTTTTTGGGTGTCACAAGGGAGAAGAGCAATTCTTTTTTCATATTAAAGAAAAAAAATTGATGCCAGAACATGACTATTAAAAGTACAATCAAAATATTCTCATATATTTGTAAACAAGGCAGAGAAAGAAAAGAAAGAAGTAGATATACACTTAAGGCGTTAACAAAGCGCTACTCATCAGAAGTTAAAATGTGAAAGTTTGCCCTCTCTTTCAGTATCAAACCTGAACCACTGAACTAACGTTATGACTGCAGAAAAAGGTAAATAATGGTGTCTGGTCAAACGAGCCGTTGCCAGACTCTAATCATAACCGGTAAGAAGGCTGGCCTTCTGTAGGTACCTTCAGTCTTTAGTGGGAGTATGTGTCAATCTCATCGCTTGCTGGTGGTTGTCTAGTAATTGAAGTTACTTGATAATTCCACAAGTGCAGTCATATCTGGTGGTAGAGTGTGGAAGCAAACCAATTTGATACTACCGTTCCATCTATTTCTGACCCATAACTTCAATGGTCGCCGTCTTCGGTATCTTATAGTTATGGAACAGATCTTAAGGTGCCGTAAGTACCAGTAAAATCTATGTTGGCTTTTACAAGAAAAGGTCCCTCTTTGTTCGTCATCATATAACATAAAAATGCCACGCGGACGAATCCAGGGGTTTTTGCTTGTATAATATAAAATTGTTAATTCCATTTAACCGAAGACTAGACGGAGCCACCAGATATCGATTACGGAATCCCTCCAAGTTAAGTTACCCTCGTGTCACCTGACCATTGATTTTTACATTTATAACTATATAGTTCTACAATTATTGTAGGCTTGCAGGGCTAGAATGCTCAGCTAACGAAATTGTTTTGTGATTATGATACAATCGTAATGGAAGCAGTAAACTGATTTCCTGGGAAGAATTACACGTCGCTATGGACAGCAAAGGTGGAAATGTGAAGATAGCCGCAGAACAACGACGCACTTGTAACGTCTATGGTGCTCATAGGCCACGGTTATCTCTTACTATCATGAGACCTGTGTGCTTATTCGCTGACCTTTCATAAAAAAATCTTATCGTTTTAGCTTTTAAAGCTTTAGAATTATCGTGTAATTTTATCGCGAGGGTACTTCGTAAAATTACACGACTACTTAATGAGTTACTGTTTCGAGTTAATTTGACAGTATAGTGCCTTAATTTTTAAGGGAAAAAGGATCTTGCGCAGTGTTAACATTTATTATTTTTTTCTTTTCAAGAAACATATACAGATAATGCTTTTATATAAATAATTCTGTACAATAATGACTTAGTTTTTAGGCCGTACCCACCTTTTGCTCGCACCTTAATCAAAACAGTAATTTTTACTGCGCTACTGTTTTGATAATTACAGACAACTCGAAACAACCATAACGCCAGGACCTGTAGTAAAACCAGGACGCCCACGAAAGCCAAAGATACTTTTTAGTTCTTCAATCTGATAGGTGGCTAACCTATTGCCAACCGGACACTTATATTTTTTTTATGTGTTGCTAATATCCAGGTAATTACAACTTGATCGGACTTTGTGGATGAACAGATTCATTATTTAAACGGATCGAAATATTACCTACAATGTCAGCAATAAGAGCTATCTCCTGGGAGACAAAGTCTCGACTTGGTGCTGCGTTCTGGATTGAGTGAGTTGTTTAGAGGAGTAGTGGCGCACTGATCGGAGTTAGGCGCCGGTCGGAAAAAGGGTCCTTCGTCGCAGAGAGCTGCGGTGACAGTGCGGTATTGTGTTTTGTGAATATATGTTGGGATTCGATGCGAGGCTGTCGTTGGCAGCCGTAAGCGGACGACGGGATTCGAATAAACGTGACGGGGTCTTCTAAATCTAACCAGGATGCTGATTATGTAACTCAGTTGCCAACTCAAAATGGAAAAATGTACATCAAATGACGACATTTGTGTTTGCTATCTCTATTGTATTTATGTTGGTCACTGGAGATAGCAAATATAAATCAAGTCATTTGACAGCGATTTGATGTACACTTTTCCATTTTAGTTGACAACTGAGATACATAATAAGCACCTCGGACGACTGCTTCCAGTGCGTTACATGGAGGGGTTCAACTGGGTTCGGATGGGTGGTCACTCAAGTAATCAAGTTTAACCTTAGTTTTAGAAGAAAATTGGAGAAATACATTATTAGTTGCCGGACCCGCGAATCGAACCCAAGACCTCATGTAGTTAACATCCATGACAGGCCACAGAGGTGATGACATACATCAAAAAGTGAGTTAAAATAACCTGCCCTAAGTGGTCCCTATCTGTACCTTTGTAGGTCACTGTGTCACGGAGCCGTCGACCTTCTTGGTATGGTTTCTTTGATCGATTGGTTCCGTATGACTAATGGTTCGTTACGCAATGCACTTATGTATATTTTGAAACAGACCTGCTTTGGTATCAAAATAAAAAATGCTACTAACGGTTAATTTATTAACAATCCTACGTTTACTAGGTACAATAGTACGAGTACAAACCTCCAGTTTGCGATGACAATTCTGATTTGGTAATATAGACTTACAAACATTGATGCTCTTGCGTCAGTACTCATCATTGTTGCTTTCCGTATTGGAGATTAGGTTAAATAGGAAACTTACTTAAGCAAGAGGAGTAGATGTCTTCAAGTTCGAAACAACCTAGTATTTCCTATTTATTAGTAAAAGTAACAATAAATAGGTATAAATTTATATTTTGTATTGGAAGAAAAGTCGGCAGACAGATTTACTGGTGCTAACAAACACACATCACCTATAAGCCCTTAGCTGTTATAGGTGCATTATTAAACTGAAGGTGGGAACTTATACATCTAGCGTAAGTACACTGCTAACCATACAGTCGACGATAGTCTAAGTAACTCAATATAAGATTGTTATTTAGCTAAAAATATCTCGATCACATGGACTAAAACATTCCAAAGTTCAACCTGGTATTATCTATATATTAATACGTGATGCCAAAACTTTGGACCCCTTTTTACGAAAATTGCGGGGACGCGAGAGCATAATATTTGGCATACATATAGTTTATGTGTAGGAGCAGTACAGAACGCTAATGTTTTTAAATTATAATGCTTATAAAGTACATTAAATCAATAAATAAAACATTACCCACACTACCATTCATTTGACACACATAAACAAATACATATATTGATGATAACGATAAAAGATCACAGATGGCGCACTAAAAAGTTAGGAAACAAAGTAGTTGGTCTTGAGAAATGAAGATAGCGTTCTTATCAACAAGATATTAAAATTTATTATGGTTACGTAGTACCAATAGTAGTCTGTATTTTACTGCGATACAGACTAAAATATCAACCTTACTTTACTCTTTCTTTAATCTACGTTTATTAAAGAGACTTAAGATATTTTAGGTGTTCGTTGATGTCTTTTCTATGAATTATAACGAGATGTAGAGCTGTTATCGCCGATTGGTATCAACGCCTATTTATTTCTGCTAGCGTCAGTGCTTGTCATTGTCGTGTGCCGTGCTGGTGGGGGTAACCATGACTGCATACGTGGTATCGGAACCATGTCACATAATGAGACAACTGTAACATCAATACTGACTATAGATGACCGATATCTCTTATCTTCAAAAGGATCGCTCGCTCGTTCGTTATGTTATAAATAAAATTATAGTTTAATGAAAATAATTTTATTCTAAAGTAGCTTTATCACCTCTAAGATCTAGAGGTTCGGGTGTTGGGCTTGACTTCGTGAGGTCCCGGGTTTGTTTCCCGGGTCGAACAAAAAAAAGAAAACATGTTTTTTTTCCAATTTTCTAATAAAAAAATGTTGCTCGGGATTGAATTTTGCGCCTGTATTGGCGATAGGATTGTCACCTATCCCACTGTGGGAATACGACGGCTAGTTGCGGGTGCCCTGAGTGTGCCTCTGCCTAACTTTATGGGCTGAAGATACTACTTAGCTTATTCCTGCGTTTTAGCTTGCATGTATATTTTTATTCGTAAACTATATTTTTGTTAAGCTAAAAGGGGCAGTATAGTTAGTGTACTTTTAAATAAAAATATTAATCTATTCACACAATAATACTTTTAAAAACTTTGAAATACAAGGATTCCTTTAAACACGCCATTGTTTATAACATATTATCCATATTAAGTATACTTGGCAACCTTACTTTGAATGAATTTCGTTGTATGGTAATATAATACTTTGTATCTTGGTACCTGTATAAAAGCTCTTTAAGAAAAGGATTAGAATATTACACTTATTTACAAACAGTAATGTTCCGCGGATTCATTCACGAGGTGATATTTTTTTTCAAGGAAATATTTTTCCATTACTAGGCACTTTATTTGATTCGGGTTCAAATTTCGACCCGAAATACAAAGGAAGGGCTAATTTTAAGAATTTTGTTGCTAAGTTTATAAACTATTGGAAAATAATAATGGTTGCCTGGATACTGATCTGATGTAGCGTCTACTCTTATTCTAGATAGGGTATTGAAATTAGCCACAGGATGTTTTATTTCTAGGTCCGTGGTACGTTTCGGTTTTTATGATTGAGCTTTAATGTATTCGTTTGGTATTAAATCAAAGTTTTGTATTTTATTACAGAGATATTTTTTATTTAGACTTCAAATAGTACTCATACTCTTACAGCAGTAAGAATTCGAAAGTCACTAATCGCTATTTTAACGGTGCGTAACACGCAAAATAATTAAGTGCAGTAAAATAGCAAAAACTGACTCCTGCTATTTCATTGGATACAACATTGGGAACAAAATTTAATATTTTATTTTATAAATTATAAGCAAATGATTGGGAAATGGACCCACGTAAATTTTATTAACATCGTGTTATTAGGTTTGAGCTATAAGTAATAACGCATAAATTTTTGCCCACGTTAAGCATTTACATACAAAAAAAATTCATTACGTTAATAAACTCGAAATTCACTAGTTGGATCATGATAAAATTTATATGGGATCACGAGTTAGTTATCTTTCATCAAAATATTTTTTTTTTGTAAAACATACGAAAACAATACCGAAGAAACAACAGGCGAATTCAGAACCTCCTCCTTTTTGTGGAGTGGGCTAAAAAAAGTGACAAATTGAAAAAAATAAAACGTCAACGAGCACCAATTCTAAGCGTTAACTCACTGGATATTAGTTAACTTTTGCATCAGATTTTAAGCCTCACATCACTACATGGCTCATGATAAATAATTGAATTCCAATTCAATCGCAATCACATCGCCATCCTAACTACATGCGACCTAAAATTACCCCAATACAAATTTAATGTACGAATAAAATTAATCCGACATCATGCTTTAATCCGCAGGCCATCCCTTTCTACACAATACAGTATTATATACTTTGCTCTTTCGCACAATAGACGCAGCAGCGTAACGACAGCAGCTGGATACTTTTTTCTTTTTATTTCACGCTGATATGGTCAGTATTAGAACCTCTTTTTAATTCAATTAAAAATTAACATATCGATTACAAATTCATAATCATTCGAATTAAGAACTTAAGCACAATTAAGCAATGCTCCGATGATCTGTGGCTACAGATTCAATTATATCGTCGGCAATTGGTAGATTGTTATTATAGTTAACTAGTTATTCGCTTTTATTGTATGCTTAATTTTATTTTATGGAAGGCAAAGACCTCTTAATTTCGGGAAATTTACGACACTTATGGACACTTATATTGATAATAGTGCGCTGCTAATCTGAGGCTAATATATTAGCATCATATTATGTGAGTAAGTTTACCGGCTACTCAACCCTCCAAAAGCCATATATTTTGGGCGGACTTGGGGCGACATATTAATGCACAGGAAATGAAAAAATATCCAAAAAATTGATATTACTTACATTTTATACAAAGGTATCGAAATAAAAAATATTGGAACTTCTTTCATCTAAGACGGTGGTTCTTTTGAAAAGCCCTACAGCGGGGACATAATCCCTTCTTTGGAGAAAAACCTTTGAATTGGAGCTATCCCTATCCCTTCTTTGTGTTCTCAAAACATTTGTTTCTTGGAAAAATTATCAATGAGCTGTCTACCATTTCTGTGGTCTTGGTATTGTTAACACAAAGTTTGGAGGAAATTTATCCCAAGGGCGGGAAAAGGGCTAAACTTGAAATATCTCGAGAGGTTAAAATCATAGTTAATTTTAAGATTTATCAACAGAAAAAAATTAATTTTATGTTCCTTTTTTCATATTTTTTTTTTCAAATGAATTAATTCCTGAAAAAATGATTTTCCATGGGCTTGCCACCGTTTTACCCTGGCAAGACTGACTATGATGGTTTATGACTATTTGGAGTAAAGTCTAATTTTATGAAGTCGGTGATAACTAGATGCAAATTAATTATACTGGCATTATCTTGAAATAAAGAAATTTATTTATTTGCTGAATATGTGTGTTAGAAGCTGTTACAAAAGATATTTGTTAATACCAACATTTTCTACAACATTGTGGTTTGCAAATATCTTTGAAATTATACAAATTTATTATTTAGATTTATAACATACCAGCTGTTCCGGCGAACTTCGTTCCACCCGTTCAGTTTGTATGGGAAAAATTAAAATGTTGTTTTTCCGAGTTTTCTCACAGTTAAACATGATAAATCCAACTCTTAGTTCTAAACTACCTCTCTATCAATTTTCAACCTAATTGGTTTAGCCGTTCTTGAGTTATAAATAGTGTAACAAACACGATATTCTTTTATATATATACATAGGAGTTTTAATATTTGAACAAAATTTTAAAATGTGATTAGGTGTAACCGTACCGTTTCCAAACCTAGCCAGTCAGGAGAAGAAACGGCAAAACAAACTTCGCGGCAACCAGGATTAACCCTATCTACCTTAAACTGCCATTTTTTATAACAAGTTAAGCAAATAGACAAACGAATTTCCTGCTGATAAAAGAAACAAGTACTCTATAAACATCCAATATTTTAACACAGGTGAAAAGCCAACAAGAAGACGGATTTGTTGAAAATTCACATCACCTATAGATTGACTAGATTGACAATCCAAAGTATCTACCTTGTAAAGAAATGTGTGAAATATACCTACCAGTCTGATTACTAATTGAAATGACATTAAACAAACAAAAACGGATTCCCTGTTATAGCACGTCGCTAAGACTAATAAACCAATGGTATTAATGACGTATTACTGAACTTTGTCTATTATATTAAGTTTTCCGGTTAATTTACCCTTCAAAAGGAAACACGGCAGAAGATGAGCACCGACGTTAGGGCGAACGGTCATAAGACTTACAAGAAAAGTATAAATTTGCATAGTTGTATAGTTAATTTTGTTAATAAATATCACCGAAATTAGTACTAATATTCTATAATTTAAAAAAAATCAACTACACGAAACCGACTTCAGTACTATGTTATCTAAATATACATATTACTACTACATATTATATATTACTCAAAAAGCACTGAACCGATTTCAATTTTTTTTTGAGACCATATACATCACCAATACAAAAATATCAATAAAAAGATAAAGCAAAGTTTTTTTTTATTAATGTGAGAAGTCAGCGAAAAGCTCACGAAACCTGATGGCAAGAGACAACAGTGGCCAATAGACACCATAGATATTACAGGTGCAAACTTGTCCAGAGGCCGGTATGTTAGCTTACCCTGCGAACCGAAGCATGACAAAGTCATTACGACCGTAGGAATAGGTAAGATGGTGGATTCCTACCCGGTCAAGTTGCTACACAGCACTCGACCGCCAGTAGTCTTGTTGGTAACATTTTATATAGTAAGCTATCCTCCTCGCCTCTGAGAGTGTGGTCTAAAAAATGTTGAATTGAATGAAAACCTCTACCTTTTATAGCCAATCACAAAAAAGAAGGAAGGTCTCAATTCATCTGTATGATTTTGATCTGATTCCAGAATGGAAGAGATTATCATTTCTTCTGTAAAATTATTTATTAATAGGTAATGCAAACATCTTGTGTACCCCGATGAGTTTTTTTTTTCTAACCGACTCAAAAAAGGAGGTTATCAATTCGACTATGTATTTTGTGTGACTTTACGCGGTTTGATATTATGCGAGTAATAAATCGATATTAAATATTCTTTTTTAGAAAAAAAAAGGTAGATAATGTTCTAACGTAGTCCCATATTAATTAGTCATGATCCTACTAGTGGTTTTTCTATAATCATCTCGGAATCTAATGATTTAAAGTAAGCTAATGCTAACATTAAAAAAAAGTTGACAAATTGCGACATGGTAATGAAATGATTGGAGTCGTTTTTTTTAAGTTTTACTACGCTTAAGTTATTTGCAGTTTTAGCGCTCTAAGCGTATTTGCAATTTTGATGTACGTTAATTAGTTTTAATGCATATTTATTATTTATTTGCAAATTTACTGCGCTTCAATGATTGTCGGCTGAAAATAAGATTAGGATTCGACATAACTATCGAATAGCGGACATATATCCACGTTGTGATCTATATTTAAGATACAGTGGCAGTGAGTCATAATGTCAGGAGTGTAATTAAATTATAATGTCACAGATGCCGACTGCGCTTGCGCAGGTCTTATGTCTAGGAATTATCGAGACCTAGATCGATCGTACCATTAGTGATTCAATGCTGAGTAAAAAATTATCAGTTTGCAATTCATTAAATGAGTTATAATACAGTGTGGATGTTAAACAATGCTTTTTCAACCAACTTTCAAAAAGGAGGAGGTTCTTAATACGATAACGCTTTTTTATGTGCTACCTCATAACTTGTTACTGGATGAACTATTTTGGATGACTTTCTTGTTTAAAACTCACAGAATTGCCTCCCTATCTGCTAAGTAGAAAATACCATCAGCCTCTCTGCTGGAAGCTCGTAAGAGACGAGTGTAGGATAAATTGGTCATTGTAAATAAGACCACAAAAGAATAGAAGGATAAGGTAGCCGATACGTTTACATTTGCTCGAGTTCTAACATAAGCCGGCCTAAGGTTGGCAACGCACAATTACCACCTTTGGTGTCTCTAGGCGGTGTGAATTTCTTACCATCAGGAAATCCGTCAGCTTGCTTGCCTTCCAATATCATAAAAAAAATTGACACCACATAGTTCGCTCTAAAGTCCTCTTTCATGCACACTTGGACTCCCCACACTTTGGTAGCGTTTATCCGTATTTGTAATTGTAGGTACGGCTATAGAGCCTATTAGTCCTATCCCAAATGAGGGCTCAAAGCACTTGGATAATTACTCACTCGCCTACTAAGCTCCGAATTGGGTGTTTAAGTCTAGATTGTATCGGAATATTTACCTACACTCATGTTTAATTTCAACCGATTTCTAACGTAGGAAACTTATCCCGGGTACTGGAAAAGTGTTAAAATCAAAATATTTTTAAAGCTAAAATAATAGCCACAATAAATGTAGATTAGACAAAAAAAAAAACATTAATAACATTACATTTACATATGGGACATATTCATTATCGAATTTTTTAAGCGTCTAGAAAATGATGAGAATATACAATTCATTTGTATTTTTTGTAAGTTATCTCAGAACTTTTGAAAAGATGAAGCAATTTTGATTATTTGTATGAGCTAGCTCTTCTTTTACGATATGATTATAATTTGATCTGACGAATGGTTTACAATTATAATTGTATATTAAATTGATCGCACTGACGGCTTACACTGGATGCTAGGAAAATGTATGTCAGATAGTGCAGTTTGAATCTGCTAAAATGATTTTAGTGTACGTACCTGTTTTTTTATTTTTATTTTTTAACCTTTAGCAAAAGGAGGTTATACATTCGTCACCTATTCTTTAATGTAGCTATTCGATTTCTCAGTCAATTCTGAATCGATTTTGAAATTTCTATTTTTATTTGATCGAGCGAACTTCCGAGTTTGCCACCATTGACATGTAGCCAATTGTACTCTTGCCGCCAAGTCTGGATCTAATGATGAAATCGAATAGAAATCAAGGGAAATACTTTAGCAATTTTACTACAGTTAATTTAATATGTATGTTTTTAACACACATAAGGCTTTCATGTTAAGTAATGTACTCGTATGTAAAATAAGCTACCTGAACATTTACCATAAGTTGGCAGGTATAAATTACGTTCAATTATTAGCATATCAAAATCTATAGTACTTTTGGACTAAAAATAGTGATATTAGTTACCAATAGAGGCGCTGTTCATAGTTTTCATACGAGGTTAGCGAGCATGGCGAAAACTATTGAATTTCTACAAGGCTAGGGTTGAATTTCTGCTAGGGATAAGTACCTTTTAGGGTTCCGTACCCAAAGGGTAAAAACAGACCCTATTACTAAACCTCCGCTGTCTGTCTGTCTCCAGGCTGTATCTCGTAAACCGTGACAGCTAGAAAATTGAAATTTTCACAAATGATGTTTTTCCGTATCCGCTATAACAACAAATACTAAAAATTGAAAAAAAAAATATTAAGGGGTCCCCATAAAATAAAAGTGTTTTTTTCGTTTTTTTTTGCTCAATATTAAAAACGGTAACAGGTAGACGCTTTAAATTTTCACAGAATACTTGTATATTACTTTTCATAATGAATAATTAAATACCTTACAATAAAGTAAATATTAAAGGGGGACTCCAATACAACAAATGTGATTTTCTATTATAGATGATAGTACGGAACCCTTCCCACGCGAGTTCGGCTCGCACTTGGCCGTTTTTTTAATATACGTAAATATTTGTCAGTCTTTTCTTTCAATTTATCTTGGTGACACATATGACACAAGTATAAATTATGGTGATTTTGGGTTGAATCTATTTGTGTAATTTGGCCACAGGTATTAACATTTTTATTAGTAGGTGTTGCCTATAAAGTAATTTAATTCTCCCATGGTAACTTTCAATCGGATGTCAACAAGGAATGCGTGCAAATAATTCATAATTAAATTGTAGTAATTGGTAAGTCCTTTATGTAAGCATGAAAAAAAATACTTTTGAATAATGAACTGTTTAAAAAGCATGTAGCCTTTATTTCACATATAGTTCTTTTATAAGGTCTATTTCAATAGTTTTTTTTTAATTTATTCAACCGTTTTTTTTAATGAGAAAATGGAACATTTATATAAACAGTTCATTAATTATAGTAGCAGTATAATAGTAGCAGGCAATAAACATTTTTTAATGTTAATATTCAGTACATTTTTTCATAAATTTAAAAATAATTAAAAAATATATAAACAAAAACAGTAACACAAAAGCAACAATAAATTCGTCGACAAGCACAATTTCGCGACGTTCAATGTTGCATAATTTACGACGCTACCAAGAAGACATCCTTGGAAATAATCAAAACAGCCTCCCCGGTAAGCCGCTTATCTCCCCCTCGGGGTTGCCAGCGCACAACTCACCCCGAAATGTGGGAGACTCGCTTGTTAGTTGTTTTAATTAGTTCAGTTTCATGTTGCCATGTCGATAATGTAGGTCCTTTAGGTTTTGTTATAGAGCTTTAAAAAACGTGATTGTATTTTTAGCTAGTGATTGACTGCGGCTTTGGTCGCATGAAAAATAACCTTTTATAAGCCTGTGCTTTAGTTTGTCTGACCGATTGCCTTAAAACAAGATAGTACCCAAGTTATGAATATTTGATAGTAAGAAATACACTTGACTTATCTCCAACAAAATTGTAACAACATAATATAAAAAAATTTAGTTTGGCATTAGGGGTCGCAAGAGTGTTGTTTTTTAATAAAGTATGTAGTGTGGATGATAAAAGATAGTCAACCAACCTTGCGGAAACCCCACAGCTTCTAACCCGTGATGAGTCAATCCAAATGGCCCCAGACCACCCAGCGGCCCAGGCCCCATTCCCATATGGTGAGCGCTGGAATGATGAGCATACGGGTTCTGGGATAACGGGGATGGCTGTTTCAAGTAATGAAAGTAATGATGAAGTGGCGTCGTTGAGTGGTGCGCTTGTGGCGCCGTCGGCGTGGCTGTTGGACCGCTCGCTGACGAATTTGTTAACAGCGCCATCTCGTATCGAGTTTCTAAAGTCACCGATTCAACCTTTTTCGTGTCCGGATTGGCATTTTGAGTTTTTTAGTCTGTACTTGGTGATGAATATCCCGCCATTTTATGAAGCTGTAACAAAATAAAATTTTAGTTACAAATATACGTCTATACGGAACTTAAAGCTATTTTTCCCACATGTCGGTCCGGGTCTGTCGAGTAGAATAGCCGAGTAAAGGCGAGCACTGGTTTAGGCCATTACCAACTAGACCACTGGTTGTAGGAATTGTCCGGGTAGGGATCCACCGCCTTACTTAGTCCTGCTGCCATAATCACACTGTCGTGTTCCGGTCCGGAGGTTAGGGTAGCCGGTAGACTTGCACAATAGGCCTAAGAACAGCGACACATCTATAATATTTACCTATGGTGACTATAGGCCACAGTTGTCTCTTACCATCAGGAGAGCAATTGTGCTTTTTCGCAAAAATATATATCGAAACTACTATACTTATGTTCACATTACTTAAGCAGTGTGAAATTGTGATAAACCAACTTTAATTTCATTATTAAAATTAAGTAGCTACTCGAAAAAATATGCATTGTTAAATATAATTCACAAACTGCAAGTGGAATCTTAATCAAATTTATATGGAACATTGGGACGTTCGAATCATGACCAACCTTTTAAAAAAATAACCATCAAAAAAGTAATTTTGCTAGTTGATGAAAAAAATAGTATTTGTAGTTTGGCTGCGGTATCATTATTTTATCCTGACTTAACAGGGAGGATCTTAGGTTTAAGTCCAACTTGAGACATTGTTAATTTAAACAATATGTTTGGACTTAAAAATATGATGTCCACTGGTTTCTGTAATCTGTCGCCAGAACTATAAATGATGGGTAAAGGTTGTAATATATTTATCCTTTCTCAATGCAGACACACCTACTAACCGCTTCAGTTATCATTATGCAAGTCGGTTCATGGGTTTGCGGGTAGTTAATAACGTCACCCAAGACTTTGGTTTGCAATGAACTTTTAAATGTTATCGTTATTAGTGGTCACCTTACATCTCAAACATGCATACATACCTACATATCTTCACACCAAGTCTCTTACGTGGTAGAAAGAGAGTATCGAGTGCCAAATCTCACGATCCTAGCAGACCTGTCTGGCTTCCTCCACTTTCATTACTCTTTTCATACAATCCGCTTCACAACCCTCGCATACGTAATATCCGAGCGATTTGATAGTGGAATGTCAACCTCGGTCTCTCTAGGTACCTACATCCATCCACAGTTGCATTGTATATCTGGTTTCATTCATTCTTTCAACATTATCGAACCAGCGGAGCATGTCCTTTTTCATTTTAACACCAACATTTTCTTTCAGTCAAATACTTTCTCGAAACTCTCTGTTACGGATGCTATCGGCGAGGTTCATCCTACTCTCATGCATTTTTTGACGTACCCAACTCTCGCTTCCATACAAGGACGTTAGAATAAGCACAGATTACCTACATCTTGCCATCAGGAAGTTTGTTTGTTTTAAAATTGATTTCAGTTATACACGGCACATGATGTATCCGTGAATAAAAGTTAGCACGTTTTGTATTTATTTTATCACGTAATAGGTGAGTTGCTTACCCCACAATAATAATAATCGTGTAAATGTTAGTTAACAAATCCCTATTTCCCTGTTTCCTTAATGGTGCCATTTTGGTGACATTTTTTTTTCTGCCCAGTTACTAGTTTTAAAATTAGCATTACAACACAGTCGTGCCTACATATTACCATAAAGTTAGAATTCCAATTTCAGAAATAATAACGTAAACATATTCAAAACAAGTTATCATTATTTAAACTACTGATGATTGAGTTCAAGATTTATTAGATAATAAGTTATAGCCGAGAACGGTGTGTATTTTTTACCTCGTTTTATGCGTTAACGTCAGTTTCATATTAATTACTCTAGCGAGCATAATGAAAACTACATACAATATTACTTTTAATAGACACTATAACAAAAACCAGGAGAATCTTTTAACGAGCGAGGATAAGGTTTAAAATGTTTTTTCACTAAACATACTCTTTAATTTTATTAATTTAGGTTTCCGTAGCCAGAGGTCTAAAAACGGAACCCTCATAGATTTGTCATGTCTTTCTGTCTGTTTGTCCGTCTTTATGTCACAGCAATAAGTTTTTTACTACATAAATTTGAAACTTTACTTATGTAGAGAAAGTCTGAAAAACATTTTAAAAAACAGGAACAGTTTGAAGTTGTAATAGAGAACATACATACATTCTTAATCAAAAACTTCTGAAGTAATATGTTAAGAACTATGCACTATACTATCTTAGGTCTACTAACATCGTATAATTTTAAGGAGCACAATTGAAAAATAATTACCTTTACTTTTCAGTACCCACACATAACGCATCATTTAATAAAATAACTATCCGCCCAGTTCAATCATACCATACGTCAATCATTATGTTTTGAATCAAATACTATATTGCAATTATCCCTAAAGAATGGAATATTTCTGCGCTATTGCAACACCAAAAAGTCAAATGGAACGCCTTCGAATTTTAAACGCTCCATTCGTCACGACCAAATTCGAATTGCGAATTCTAAAGTTTTTTTGCGTTCAGCATAGGTACATGTTTACAGACATTTTGTCACGTTTATTTTTTTTGCTGTTACCTGAGATTCTTTTGCCAAATTGAGGGGCTATGATCGCTTGTGCTCGCTTTGTGTATGAGATGATTTGGGTGTATCAATGTGATGACACATGATATAAAAAGTTTGTATGATATAAAATCTTTCGTTGTAGGATGTTATAAATAAAAATATTTCTTTAGTACAAAGTAAGTATTTGTTTTTGAAACTTCCTTCAGTCAGTCGAAATTGTTTCCGTCGCTTTATTTCATAAAATCTGTTTCTTCTCTTTCTCTCATTGATTAATTTTGCTGTAGGTCTAAAATCTGATTATTAGAATAAATAGAAAAATCGACAGCTTTATACATTTTCAGGTGCAATCACCACTGAAATCACATGGTGCCGATGTTGAGGCCATTGTGTTGGGTGTGCCGCAGCGCGTTACGGTCAAAGAAGTTAGGTCGCTCAATAAAGAGATGACGAGAGGCAAATCGCCGAGTCACGATGGTCTCAGTATCGAGCACTTCCTGTATGCTGTTCCGCAACTGCCTAGGCTCTTAGGGTTGCTTTTCACGATCAGTATTCATTCCTGCCAGCTGAGTCAATGAGATCTATTATTATTCCTACTGTAAAAACAAAACTGGGGATATTGAGGATAAGAATAATTATAGACCGATCTTATTGACAACTGTAACCTCTAAAGTGATGGACGGTTTGTTTGAGAGGCAGTTAAGACTGCACCTAGAGCTGCACGATGCCCAATTTGGGTTTAGGCCCCGTTTGTCTACCGAGTGTGCTATACTGTCTCTCAAGCACACGGTCAAGTACTACACAGAGCGGAGCACTGCGGTATATGCAGCTTTTCTCAGTCTATCGAAAGCCTTTGATCTGGTTAAATATGATATCCTGTGGCTTAAACTCATCAGCTCTGGTGTGTCTGGAGAGTTCATTAAAATGTTGAAATTTTGGTATAGCCACCAGACTAACCAGGTCAAATGGCAAAATCAGTTTTCTGATGCGTATGGGTTGGAGTGTGGTGTGAGACAGGGTCTGACGTCTCCCTCACTTTTTAACCTGTATATAAATGAGCTAATCGTTGAACTCAGTGACACTGGTGTGGGATGCTCTATTGATGGGCTATCTGCCAATAGTATAAGTTATGCAGACGACATGGTGTTGCTGAGTCCTTCGATCTCGGCACTTAGAAAATTGATTTTGCCATGCGAGAAATATGCCAAGTCGCACGGCCTTTTATATAGTGTTAATAAGAGTGAGCTTATGGTTTTTAGAGCGAGGAAAAATAGGGTGTCCAGTGTTCCTCCTGTCCTTTTAAATGGGGACGCGTTGGTGAAGATATCGTCCTTTAAATATCGCGGTCACGTAATCACCGAATATTTAAAGGACGACGACGATATAGATAGAGAAAGGAGAGCGATGGCAATCCGGTGTAATATGCTGGCCCGCAGATTTGGGCGATGTAGCGTTGAGGTGAAAATACCTCTTTAAGGCGCACTGTTAAACGCTATATACGTGCGGTCTGTGGTTTGACTATACACGGAAGGCTATCAAGGCTCTTCGTGTGCGGCATACCAATGGCCTCAGGATGTTGTTGGATGGGCATGTTTGCGGATGCAGGCATTGACGGTTTTCATACTGTGCTGTGCAAACGCATCGCGTCCTTGCTGAATAGCACCAACAGCATCCTCAAAGTCATCAGTGGTAAATCTGATGGCTCGATGTTACGGCATTGGGTACATACTCATTTACACTTAGCCGGTGCGTCGAGTCATCAGGGCTTAAAAATAAATATTTAATACTTATATTAAATAAATACTTATATTAAATGCTAGCACCTTTTTATTTTATTTTTTCTAATTACTTACCAATTTTTATTTTTGTTTTATTTAATTTTTTCTTTAATTTTGTACGTTACTAACCCAGATATGGACTATGTCTGAAATGAAATTATTTTATTTTATTTTTATTTTTATACGCTGTCACAAAAAACAATTAAAATAACAATTCATTAACTTTGTTTGCAATCAATCTTATTCTAAAATATTTTAGAATTGCTTACCAACTTTTAAAATCTTGTGAGGGATCACACTTATTTATTTGGTTTATTTAAGTCAGGCTTGAGTAATTTCTTTTACTAGAGGTCAGCGAACAAGCACACGAATCTACTGATGATTACTACTATTTAAATTATGCGCTTCGGCTTCACACTTTTTACACTTTATACTTTTATTTTTAAATTGGCTAGCCTAATCTAAATTTAAGCGAAATTATTAGTAATTTAATAACAAATCTATATACATTTGGATTTCCGAAGCTTGACGAATATAGCCGAGGCGCATAATTTAGATAGTACTACTATACGGTGGTCTAGTGGTTCAGTTGTTGGACTTGACTGTATGAGGTCCCGAGTTCGAATACCGGGTAAGACAACAAAATAAAATTGGGTTTTTCCAATTTTCTAATAAAAAAAATGTTGTTCAGGATAAGATATGTGCCCGGTTGGCGATAGGCTTGCCACCTATCACATTGTGGGACTTAGTATCTTCGGCTAGTCGTGGGTACCCTAGTTGTGCCTCTGCCTACCTCTTCTGGGGTATGGGCGTGAAGATACTTTTACTTTTACTACTATGCGTCGCTGTCCTTTGGTTATAGGATGTTAGGCCAATTGTGCAAGTGTGTGCAACCTACCCTCTGGACCAGGACTTGACAGATTTATTACATTAACAGAAATATGTAAGGCAACAGATTTCTACCATGGGGCAAGTTAATGCACAGTACTCTGTCACCAGTGGTCTTGAAGGTGATGACCTGTAATAAGTAACTCGTGCTCGCCTCTTACATGCTGCCTGGCGAACAGACAAATGAGTCATATAAAAGCAAAGGCAGCAACATCCAGTATGGGTTGGAGTATCTTTTATATAGATATATACAGAGGTCACTAATCACCACAGGAAGAAGATCCTGACCAACATCAGGAGAACTCGGACACAAGTGGATGATACTTTAGCAGAGTGCAAATAATGTTCGCTGTGGATTGTGTATTGCAAAGACCATAAATATGTAGTATAGTATACTGAAACATGTATTTATGACTAAACCATTTACACAAAATTAAACATTGTAATCCTTTTCCGTACTAAAAAATTGTAATCGCAATATGTTTTTTTTAATGCGGCTTAAAACGCCAAACGTACCTTGTGTAATTGAGACCACTTTTGCAAGGGTACTTAAGTGGCGACCGTTACCTACAGTCATCATGTACACAGTGCAAATCTACCGCTTGTTAGATTCTCCCTTTAAGACCGTGTCAAAAGTGAATATTACAGAGGCAGGATTGAGTAAGGTGCAAGAAAAAGCAAAATGCATTATCTCTGCTTACAATTTTTTCTTCATTTTTTAAAGCAGAATTAAAAACTCTAAAATAATAGGTTCATGAGTGAAACAAAATTGTGTTGCTACATTAAAGTTGTATTATCCCCATAAACCCAAACTCTCGCAACTCAAAATTAAAAGTAAATTAAAGAAACCGAAATTTGTCAAAAGGACAAATTTTTTACATGTCACTTTCGTCTTCCCCGAAAACACCTTTCTTTTCGCCACCTTTCTGTCAACAAAAGATTATCCTAAAACCAAAGATAAGATTACAAAGAGCATTTTATTTTTCAAGCCATTTTAGTCTTAACATGTATAATATTAAGGTTAATTTTCTTTATACTATGCTTAGAAGATCTTTTTGCATGGATTTCTGGTTGATTGGAACAGGTTTTTGGCGCAAGAAAGGTGTTCGATTGTATTGTAATTGTTCTTACCATCAAATATGGCGGCGCGGTTTAAAAGTGTTTACGCGTCACTTATTTCAAGTAATTTTGTAAGGTTTTTTAATAATGTCGGTAACTTTCAAAGATACACAAGGGTCCATTAATGTGAATTCTTTTGATGTGTGTGTGGCATAATCTCAGATATGTTTTAGAATTTAAGAAACTTAGGTGAAGCAAGCTCTGGTTCTGTCACTGTCAATTGTCAGGTGACATTTAAATAATAATAAACAGACGAAAGTTTTTGGCACAGATTATGCAACAAATTAATTTATATCATGCATATATTGAAGAATAACGGCCAATGTAAATGGTCTCCTTGTCATATAATAATGACTAGATTTCTGTGACGAAATACATTATTACACATTTTTCAAAGTATAGGGCACCTACGACTAGCTGAAGACACTAAGTCTCATAATGTGATAGGTGGCAACTGGCAAGCCACTAGCGGTAGCCAGACGGGCAACGTTGTTTTTATTAGAAAGTTAAAAAAATCCTTTTTGTTGCCCGACATTGGGATCAATTTTGAAATCCTCATGAAGTCAAGTCCAACATTAGGCTGTTAGACCAAAGTAGCAGTTCTTCAAAATATATACTTAAATTAACTTTTGCTTTCCTGCAGTTTTACAATTAACTATTTTTTTAAATATAATATCTCCGCTTGCTAGCCGCACTTCAAATAAAAAAAAAACGTTGTGATAAGAATCATTCTTATTGACAACGACATTATACTCTCGAAGATTTGAAATAGAAATTTTAGAAAATTTACTAGTAACTACGAGTATATCAATTTTTTTCGGAATTTCCTCAATACAAGACATTTAATTATACATTTTATACATTCGGTATAGTAAAAAAAAATGATGAAATGCACGTATGTGAAGCCGAAGCCGAGGCGATTCGCTAGTGCGCATTCATCCAAGGAACCGACATCTCTTTGTGGTCACGCCAAATACATCGGAGAGTGAAAAAACCCATTGTATAGCTAATAGAGTCCTCTGGTGCGTGAAATTTGTCACAATACAGCCCCGACACAATTATCACACTGGAAATTTGGGTTTTTGTCAAAATACAGCTTGCATGGGCAACTTGTGGGCAACTGGAAAGTTTACAGGCTCCAAACAGTAGGTATATTGTGACCAAATATGTTACATTACATAATAATATACCTACATACAACTCATAAGTTTTGTTAAGGTGTACCTACCCTAGGTACGGAATATGCGTACTATATTAAATTTTAAAGTAAATCAAGCCAATTTTCAAGGGTCTAAATTAGGTTTTTTTTTCTGAATTTTGTCTATTTCAAAATAATTTATAACAATCTGTTAGATAGATAGATTCTGATAGAAAAAAATATGTTATGAAGAGATTATACCAACTATACCAATGTATTACTCTTAAATTCTATACTTAAATATAAGTATAAAACCCCTGTTGAATTTGTGCTATCTGTGTAAAATAAATAGCTTATTTTTTACATTTACATATATATATTCAAATACGTTTTATACGTTGCTAATTTGAAATCTTTTTGTGAGTTAGGAAGAGTTCTTACTCTACAAAATATCTTAAATAATGCGTTTATAAGTTTTTAATGCTATTAAAAATCAAATAAACAGACAGAATTTCTGGTTAGAGGTAACTCACAAATGCCCAGGCAAGAATGCTTAGCCTCTGGTGTAAATTAACCAGCTTTAATCGCCCTAGGCAATGACGAGCACTGATACTACAACAGCAACGATAACCTTACTAGACGATAAGTAAGTATGATTTTGCTTCTACTTGGTGTTATTGCGACACGTATATCTTATATATATATTTTAATTTTTTGCTGACAGTACGTAATTACCTCAGATGTCTATTTAAACTATTTTACACTAATTTCTATTTTTCTTAAAGTCCAGTCTACTTAGTAGTATTTAGTCTATAACATACACAGGTATTCAAACAAATAGGAAACCCTTAACACTTTTGATATTTATCATTTGACATCATATTTTCTTATTTCTTCCTATAAAATAAAAAAAACAATATATCCATGAAAAAAAGATATCATAACCCGCGAACGTCGATTTGTCATAGTGACAGATTTGACATTCAGTGTTGCCAACTGCGCAAACACCAAATAATTACATCATGGGGCGGGACTGTTTGTTTTTCTTCCGCGGACACAATATGTGTGCTGTTTGCACACATTATTTATGGCTGTTCATTGCACAGACAAATAGATTTCGGGAGTTATTGACACCGGCTTTTTGAGGGGTGTCCGTGTCGAATTTCTTTTAGGATGAATGATACTTTTATATCAGCAAAGGGTCAATTTTTTAACTTAGGACTGCCGACGTTTAGTTTGTAGACAGCCTATTTAAGCTTGAAAATTGCAAAAACGTGTAGGAATATTGTACATTACTTTGAGTAGGTATTAAACCAACCACAATGTGCATATAAACAAATTATATGATTTAAATATAAAATAAGTAATGAGTTATTTATTACAAAACTACCTATCTACTTCAACGTTAATAATTGAAATAAAATTTCATAATGAGTTTGTCTATATTAAGAATTAGGTAAAACATTGTACATTTTTGGTAATCCTGTGTCTTTATTGTAATATTTAAGTCCGCCATACTGAATTTTAAATGACGCGTATGCAAACTCGATGCTCTAAAGTTTATCTACTATACCTACTAAGTACTAATATACTATGAAAACCATTAAGATACTAAGAAAAAAACACTAATGCTAAAATATATTACTTATTTACATTTTACTCTAGACAAATGAGCAGATGGATTTTCTTATAGTAAGAAATACGTGCTGATACCAAAGACAGTAATGATACGAGTACGTTGCCACTCTAAGTGCCGAGGTGTAGAGCCTTTTGAATAATTTACAGACTGAACTTCCCAAATCGAAACAGGAGTGCTGGAATGATAGCGACAACGTTTGTTAATAGGTATCAGGATATTCGAAGGTTTGTATTTATCATAAAAAACTAAATTTGTAAATAAAAATACGTAGTAATAATTGTTTTTGCAGTAAATACAAATGGCCATTAAATTACAAGTGATTTCACCATAAAATTCTATTATCAGAAGTCGCACGCCCTCGAACTACCGCACGTTGTTATTACGAATCCCTAGAGTTTAGTGCGCCCAAGATTCCGTGTGGTACACGTTATAAGAGATTCCGATTTGCGCAGCGAGTCAGCAAAACTATTTACGTAAATTATAATAATCGCCTCTGTGGTCTAGCGGTCCGGGTGTTGGACTTGACTACATGAGGTCCCGGGTTCGAATCCCGGGTCGGCCAACAAAAAGAAAAATTGGATTTTTCCA
>NJDC01000439.1:147974-167336 GCA_002245475.1 Calephelis virginiensis
AATTGGAACTTAATATATTAATCATGACTTAAATATACTAGTAAATGTAATTAACATGAAAATAGAAAATTTAATTTGATGATGGAATAATTTTATATACAGTACCTTATAATGTATTGTATGAGTTGTTCAGTATATTTGCATGCCAACTTTTTGGTAAAATAAGATTAAAAGCTTGTTTAGTATTTAAGATGTGCCTTACCCAATTTGTGCCAATAAATGCTTTTATTATTAAATATTGGAGTCAGCGTTTGACATTTTGTGAGAAAAAACCTGGTTACCTTAATGTTGTTGCGAAGAAGTGAGCTCGATCTAGTACAAGAGCTTTGACTGACTGTTCACGGAACTCGGGACGCAAAGAGTTTAATGACTTTCATGACAAACGTAAAATTCATTAAAACTTTTATTTTTGTGCTAGCTGTTCGTTGTTTTAATGGTATACAATTTGAAACGTAAAAAACCATTTGTACTGTGCAATAACAATTTGAGTTCTTAATTTTTCCAAGTTGATGTTTTTTTTTGTTAACGACATAGCATTGTCAGAATGATTTAGTTCTGTTTTATTTTTTTAAACTCTAACATTAGATACTAATAAGTTCCGAAATCAATATTATTACAAAAATGCGGAGATATTCATAAAAATAATAATTAAAGTAAATTTTTTGTTATTCACAATTGGCGAAAAACATCTTCCTAATTTTCAGTACTACTCGTAATAACTTCAATAACACGTCAACAAATAAATATTTTTTTTGTTTTATTAAAAGATTATTACATGAAAACGCACCCACAATCAACATCAAGTTCAAGAAAATGTAAACAAATAAAACAGTAGGTACTAAAGGATAACAGAGGAACCATTTCATAAACCAGAGGAGCGAAAATGTTGTTTTTAAAAAAAATTACGGGTTCACTGTTACGTAACTGAAGTCTTGAATTTAACTGCGCAGGAGTAGGAATAAATACTGTGATTATATGTGAGAAAACGAGGACTGGACTCGGAGAACCACGAGGACGGAAGTAAGTTACCACTCTTTTAAATATTTAGGATCAGTAGGGTTAACGAGGATGTCAAGAAGGAGACATAGTAGGTAATTCTTGTATTTTCGGATTGGAAGCTATTTGAGTTAAGTGTAACACGCAGTCATATTTATGGAGTTCTATACAAAAAAATGTAGTTGTCAAGGCAAATTGGTATGGAATTTTTAATGTTTCAATAATTAATAAATAAGAAAATTTCATTAACAGCCACGGTTAAAATGTGAAGTTCTCCGAACATATCGACATATCGTCAGAAATCGCACACCCTTCGATAACTACTATTATGATTACTTAAGGTTTAAGCACGCTTTGGAGTTTGCGCTACAAGTTATAAAAGATAGCGATAGCGATAAGCGTTATCCTTTCTACAATGAAACTTACCTATTTAAAGCTATGGTGAAAAGTTTAATATACTTGTAGTCCTATGTTTCTTGATTTGATTTTTGCAAATTTAATATCATATAAATAAAATTCTCGTATCACAATGTTCGTACTCCTCCGAAACGGCTTGACCGACTCTCATAAAATTTTATGAGCATACTGAGTAGGTCTGAGAATCGGCCAACATCTATTTTTCATACCCTTAAGTGATAAGGGTGACTCACCAAATATTTTTTTTAAATAAATCACATTAAAAATATAAAAGAACAACGTCTGCCGGGTGAGCTAGTATCATATAATAGACATTTCGAAACCCTTAATCTTTTTTACGTACTTACTTTAGTATTCGTATTGAATCACTCCGCTTCAATATATGGAATCTTAAGAAGATAATTGGAAAAATGGTATCTGACTGTGTCATGGACATAGCTGTTACATACATATTACAATATGTATTTTAAAGAATTTGTAAAGAATTCTTTGTCCTTCTAGTTTTCCAGTGACCTTATTGAATTGGAGATAGAGATGATAGATGAATATAGAACATTTCGATAACACGAACAAACAAGCAGACAAGAACATCAAACTGAATTTGTTATTTAATAGTTCTCTTCATCTTTGAAGCAATTTCAAAGAAGTATTTATGCGAAATGTGGCATTGTTTGAATTTAATGAAAAAAACTATAATTCAATGTTTATAAGCAGGCAAGATTCTTCGATATATTGAAACGAGTATTTATTGTACATTCCATGAAAATTGATTCGTTTATATTATAGGTAAGTAGTAGTACACCTTGTTTCTGTAAAACGCGTACAAATAAACAGTACTTAATTAATAAATTATTCAGTTGTTAGAACGTTCGATAAAAACAAAACTTCTACCCCTTCCATAAACTTGTTTTGGTTATGAGGGCTTACTTACAATGACTACCAAAAGTTCAGTTTTAGGAAGATTAAAAAAGTTCTTGTAACATAGACCAACTCCCAACAGCAAAACCGACTAACAGACTAGAACCAACTGTGTGCGTGATGAAAGGATCCGGTTTCTCCTATGGGAGCTCTGGGCCTCTCCCATTGTGCGAGGCCTATAATTATTCTGTTTATCTCGGCTAATCGCAGGGGAATGTTATTAAATATTTGACCAAACTTTGGACAACTAGACCAAGTTGTTTTTGAAGTGGCATTAATGTTAAATATAGCAAAAATTCAAACATCCATACCGATATTATAAATTCGAAAGTCTGTCTGTTGCTCTTTCACGGCTTAACCACTGAACTGTTTTCGATGAAGTGTGGTATGCATAATTATAGTAAAAGATCCGTGTTCAAAAAAAGGCTATTTTTTAAAATATACCCCCACCCCTAGTCGCGGGCAAATGACTAGTTTATTATAATTCTTTTTATTTTAATTCCATACTTTTTTCTCAATTTCAAGAATAAAAACGCCTATGTGGTCTAGCGGTCCGGGTGTTGGACTTGACTGGGTGTTGGTCCTGGACTCGAATCCCGGGTCGGCCATCATAAAGAAAATTGGATTTTTCCAATTTTCTAATTTAAAAAAAAATGTTGGTCGGGATTGGAAATGTGCCCGGTTGGCGATAGGCTTGCCACCTATCACATTGTGGGACTTAGTGTCTTCGGCTAGTCGTGGGTGCCTCGGTTGTACCTCTGCCTACCTCTTCTTACTCAAGAATAAAATTTTCCGGTAGACAGGATTTGAACTCGCGACAGTCGTCTTATAATAAAATTTAGGTCTACGCGTTAAATCCAATCGAGGCAATTTTAGATTCCCTTTTTACTTATTGAAATATTCATAATAATAAAGACTATTAGAATTTAATTCATCAAAATCAAGAGTAAGGATGGATGTAGTTTTCCATATGTAATTGTTTCGTGTGTAAAATTTGCCAATTTCCAAAAAAAATTTCAAAGCAGTTGGAAATGCTGCTAATTGGAGAGATTTTAAATGTAACATAACGTTTTCAGTGATAAAAAAAATACTAACACTTAAACAATGTAACAATATTTAAAAATAGTAAAGCCCAGCGGTTTAGTCTATGTGTAAATATTTGGATATTTGTATATGTCATCACGCCGCCACGCCTGAACCGATGACAATTTTTCATTATATAATAAGAGATGAGGCAAACGAGCCTGATACATTGTTTAGGAACTAGTAAGATTTTCTTAAAGACCCCAATTATTAAGCTTCCAACAACTTACCAAACCAGGTTCTGGTGATTGAAGTAGAAGTTCATAGCTTAAGTGTTTAGGTTACTTAGTAACTATCGATGTTATCAGTAGCTCAAGTGTCAGGTTACTAATTCCCAGCAAAACAAGTTGATAATCATAAGTAACACATTGTGGTAATTGTTAAATTAATAGATAAGCTAATTGTGCTGAACTTTTTAATCAGCTATTAAAAATCAACAGCTGATTAAAATGCTATGTAGTGTATAATTAAATCATTTTTTTCTGTTCTACAGCCACTCTGATTTGTTTTGTAATAGTTAACACAACTTTATAATTGCTGTCTACTTTGCTATAGTTATAGTAATTTATTCGTTAATAAGTAACACGCTTTCGTCGGTAACATAGAACAAAAGTGTTAAGTTATTAACAGGCTGTACTCTGCACTAATATGAGGTCCATAATATCACCGCCAAAGTGATTCCAATGCTTAAAAACCAATTTTCTTTTATAAAACTTACTTTAAAATAACAAAAACAATAATTTCAAACACAAACTTACTATATTACTTAAATATACTATATAGAGCATTGGAATCAACCTCCTAAAATGAAAAGTAATAATAAATTAAGACTTCATAAGTCACTATGTAGTTTGTACTTCAAACAGTATTTGTGTTTCCCTTTAAAAAAGATTATATTCCAAGTAGGAATCACTCTACTATCCACATATCATTGTAGCGTGATGGTACGAATAAAAGAGCTATTAAAGTTATCGCATTGACAAATGAAGTAATACAATCTACGAGCACGTGAACATTGTTCTGGCACAAAGGGTTCCAAGTTATCAAAATTAATGAAACCATATTAGATATGGGGTTCGAATTATGTATGCTTTTCTATCAAAAATAATATGCAACCTAGCCTAGACTTTAATATTAAAATACATTCTTGCAGTGATTTAACTAGAAGCATTACGTGTAATTGCCCGTGTATTAGTAAAGTAAATAAAATACTTGGGAGTTCAAATTGATCAGAGACTTTCTTGGTATCCCCAAATAGACCACATAGCGATGAAAATTAGAAAATTAAACTGGATGTTTAGACTGCTAAGACAAATATTTCCCAGACACACATCTAAAAACTTACTTAATAACATATATATCGCATTAATTCAATCAATTATCTGTTATTGTATCCCGGTATGGGGCGGAACATTTAAAACACGATTTATGGAGGTAGAGAGAGCTCAAAGAGCTCTATTAAAGATTATGTATTACAAGAAGCAGCACTTCCCAACAGATGACCTCTACAAACTCAGTAGTGTCCTGTCAGTTCGAAAGCTGTATATCTTAAATATGTTATTAAAAAAGCATAAAACCTTAACCCATAAGCCTAACATAAGCACTAGACGAAGGAAGTATAATGTGGTAACAGTTCCCATAACTAAAACCGTATTTGCTAGCACACAATTCTTACAACGTTCAGCTTATTTATATAATAAAATCAACAAACAAATAAAAATAAATACAAAAACTTACCGAGCATGTAAAACTACTATAACTAACTACTTACACAACAAAACTTATATAGAAACGGAAAATCTGTTACAGAAAATAAATTAATCTATATATAGCACTAAAATATTCATATACTCTCAAACACATATGAAAACAAACACACACACATACACACGCTCGAGTACTCTAGATTTATATGTATCTTGTTAAATATCTTGTATAAGATGATGTTATAATCAAGTTAGTCACTTAATAGTTTATAAGAACAATAATAATTGTATGGAAGAGTGTAGCTTCCTGGCACGGGCATGTTTTTGCCTAAAAGGATGCTGCAGCAACTTGATTTGCACTATGTAACCAGAATTACAGTAAATAAACGATTTTGATTTTTTTTTTGATTTTTTTTTTGATTATATCAGAAAAATATCGGAAGGCAAATGAGCCGACAAATTTCTTTTCTATATTTCTAGGCAGTTAGGAACGGTAAATGTATTGGAGGTTATAAGTTCAGATTGCAGTTGCGCTATTATCACGTTCCGGTTTGGAGAGTAGGGTTGCCGGCAAACTTCTGGGCAAACTCTTTTGGAAACGTTACCTAGCCCCTGATCACGACTGTCTCTTACCATCTGGAGAGCCGTGTGCTTGTTCATTATTTTTTTTTTACAAAAAATTAATAAATGAAAAATTGTTGATTACATAATTATAATTATTGTCTACGTTTTATAGGCGATGAGTATTTCTCGCCATCAGAAAACTAGTGTGTTTTCATTTTCTGTACTATAAAAAAGTGGTTAGTAGCGACATTATTCTGTAACACCTATTAAAGGTTACGTTATTAGCGATAACTATACTTATGCTGGGTATTTTAATGTTAGCACTTTTTCGTGCTTAGAATGTCAATTTCACACAAATTTTCAAGACAGCAGCTTTTGAAATTTTCGCAGTAGACGCTTTTGTTAAACTGAACCAGGATAGTCAAAATAATTCATAGGTTGTCAGATATCTTGTTTTAAGGTCGTCTGGTAAACGATTTCAGTAATTTATTGAGTTATCTTTTAAATAAAATACCGTCGAGTAAGATTTTGTAGGGTATTTCATACATTTCAGATTTTAGGCATTTATTGAGCATTCGAGTAGTTTCAAATAAAATATCAACCAAATTCTTTTTTACAATTCATAACATCATAATTAAAAACTAGAGACTGTGATTTTACCTGTAAACGTAATAACATCCATATAAATGTATCTACTGGATAAAACATCCAAATCATTTATACTTTGGTTCCCAAGTTACGGAATTCTACCGGGTAAACACTACGAAATCGATAAAGCCTTCGAGGGAGACAGCGACACGCGTGCGAGGGGGATAGCCGACATTTATAAGGCGTGGCCTAACCCCACCTTTAAACAATTTTTTTCAGGACCGTTTATACGCGCGTAACAGATTGTTAGTAATAAAATGTAACGATTTATCGTGAAGTACGAATGTTACTTTTTTGTAAGGCCCTTTATATATTACTGTAGCCTCGTTACGATCGGAATATGTAAATATTTTTATGACACGTGAAAAATAGTTTTTTTAGTTGACTTTATGACTTTTTTAGAATTAATTGTACTGATTTATTAAACATACTCACGTAATAAGTGATTTAAGTAGACAAAAATACTTAATTTTTTAAAAAGACTGACTAACTGATTACGTAGCACTTTCTATAAATTTTAAAGAAAGAAAAAATTTCGCCCCAGACAGGATTTGAACCTGTAACCCTTCGTCTCAAGCCGACGAATGCTCTAACCAATTGAGCTACTGAGGATTCAAGTCCTGTGGCGAAATTTTTAATTCCTTTCTAACCCGTTAACGCGGGTAGTTATGTCCTATAGATACACAATTCTGAGTACCCACCAAATGAGTTCATCATTACAGATGAAATTCACATTTTAGAATGGCCATAACTTTCGTTTTTCGCAACGTATTTCCATTTTAGCACTTGCCCTGTGCTTGGGATAAATTTTCTATAAATTTTAAAGAAAGAAAAAAAAAAAAAAAACTTATAAGCACTTTGTTTATACTAGGTAGGTAAGTAGGTAATTCTATGAATGAATACTTTAGCTATGTCAATATTTCTTATTGAAGATTTCCTATTTAGGGGCCGTGCTAGTCTCTAAATTTAGGCAAAAGAGTATACCTTAAGCTCTGCAGATACAACCATTGCCTTAGCTATGAATAAAGGACGCCCGTTTCATGTCTATCAGTGTTATCCTTACCGTCATCTGTTAAAAATGTCATTAGAAGTTCTTAAGCTACAGATGTTTAAAAAACTATAAGTACCTCAGTAGGTACTTGTACCTATTAAACTAAAAGTTAGAACGTAGAGTTTAAGTTTTAGCCTTAATGATGCTGTTATAATAGATTATAAGTGATACGTTAAACAGTAGGTGCAAGAGTTTTTATTATTTAAAAATATGATTATTGGGAAGTTTTACTAAGCGCCGATGATAGAAAATATCAAATACATTTAGGTATATATTATGTTTCTACCTAGTTAGGTATTATCAGATAACTAGATATATACAGTTTGTTAGTATGATAATGAAAAATATACGGTGCCTATAGGCACAAAAAATAGACATATATAGTAGGTACTAAAAATATGACAAGCTACCATCCTAGTTCTGGAATATATTAAGCTAGTTGCAGACAGACTACAGTACATGATTGAAGTTTTATTTTATTTAAAATTACCCTCTTTACAAAATCAAGCTTAAATTACTCAAAATTACCCCTAACAAATATAATTTACCGCCAAATCATTCTAAAAACTGTCATTCCAAATTCAAAACGTTTCCTCTACGTGACTGTATCAATTTGGAACACGCATTGGATCATTTCACGTTTCGCATTACCATTAGCAATGTGAACGTGATAGGAACAAAACGATTGGTGCGATTGTGTTGATATTGTAAAAAAATCTAAATTGCATCGTGTGTGGGACACCAACTATTTATAATTGTGACTAGAGATTATTTTATTTAAAAGTGAACGCTAATACACAAGTTTCACTAGGTGCTACGCCTGGACATAGTACCTACCTACTAAGTATTTCGGATCAGTTCGGGTTATTGTACACTTTAAATCATTGGCGTTTGGTGAAACTCTACTTATCAATAATTAAAATTTTTAGTCCTTGCCCTGTGCTTGGGTTAAATTTCTATAAATTTTAAAGAAAGAAACAATTTCGCCCCAGACAGGATTTAAACCTGTAACCTTTCGTTTCAAGCCGATGAATGCTCTAACCATTTGAGCTACTGAGGATATAGGTCCCATGGCGAAATTTTGTGAATTTCATCTGTAATGAAGAACTCATTTAGTAGGTATTCAGAACAGTGTATTTAAAGGACATAAACTACCCGCATTAACGGTTAAGAAAGAAATCAAAAATTTCGCCACGGGACTTGAATCCTCAGTAGCTCAAACGGTTAGAGCATTCATCGGCTTGAGACGAAAGGTTACAGGTTCAAATCCCGTGTAGGGCGAAATTTTTTCTTTCTTTAAAATTGTGTGCTCTTCTTTCTAATCCCAAAAGTCCAAAATCTCTTAAAAAGTACAAAAGTAGGTATCCTTATCGTAGGTATATGTTTTTTAAATTTTAATTAATGACATGTTTTTAATATTTAATACATAATGGGCAGGCAGAAAACTCTGCCTACTTTATGTTAATCAATATATTATAAGGTTAGTTCAAAGTAAACAGCTTTAAAACTAAAACGACTGGCTAATGTATTGACAAGCAGCCAAACTCATCTATTAGGTACATTTTTTAATTCACCAATGTAATTGATAAGTTAATAAATATTCTTTTGACTAATTATACAAAAAGATCTAACCCCAAAATTAAAAAATTACTTATGTGCTTGCGCTATAAATGTTAGATAAAGATATTAATTGAAACACTAGAATGGATACTGGTATAAATTTAATAAACACCCGGGCCTGGAAATTGAAAATATTTAATTGTTCTTTACGCAATGTCTGTCCAGTAGAGAATTGAACCCGAGCCTGTGTCGGTGGCGTTAAGGATGCGCGCTAACCCCTCAACAAACGAGGAGGTCAATATATGTCATTAGGTAGGTATAGCAGCTCAGATATTGTTATAGGTATGTTACTAAAATTCAGTTCAGAACTTTGCTATATTTACCTAATCTATATACTTATATCTATAAAAATGAATGTCCATTTTGCGTGGTCATCGCATCAAGCCTGAACGGATGGACCTATTTTGATAATTCGTTTTTGTCGTGTTGTTTATTGTCAGAATAAGGTTCTTGTGAAAAGAATATCAAGCGAAACGAAGTTCGCCGGGTCAGCTAGTTAAAATAAATGTCATATAACAGTTATGTACCTAATGGGTCAAGTCGCGGTTAGCTGCAAGCTGAAAATATTTATCGCGCAAACGACGCAGTGTCAGTCTGACATTTCGTCGCCTTGGAGGGTAATGGACGAAAACTGAAATGCACTTCTGAGATATGGACGTTTGAAAAATAAATGACGCGAGCAAAAACAGTTATTTCAACATAAATCAGCGTCACATTTCAGTAGAAGGTTCAATATTTTACTTAAGATTATTAATATGTGTAACCTTTCAATGCTTTAATTGAAAAAGTTAATTGAAATTTAATTTAAACTAAGCGGCATAAACTTTTTAGCTTTCATTGAAACTACACTTACAATTATTAGCAAATTAATAAAAATCCTGTTTACAATTATGATTTCGGTTAAATCTGTTGACTAACATAAACTGCGGCTATTTGTGAATACGTTAATGCATTTAACTCCATTTCGTAAAAACTGTGGCTTAGGTCCATTGGCCTCCAAGGCGACGATTTAATAAATTAAAACAAAATGGCAACAATATTAAATTCGAATTGCAAAGATTTCTTTTAACGCCCATTCAAACCAGCCACTATACTTAATTACGGTTATTATCCCAAACAGTTGCGATGAAACCTTTTTTCAACCAAAGGGCGGTGAAGGGCGTTGTTTAGGACCCCAGGGGGTAATGGGTAGGGCGTACCGCTTATTGTTGTTACCCTATGGCACTATGTAAACGAACATCTGCCCTTTCAGTTAAAAAAAAGTTTGATTGTCTATAGACCTTTATGCTTTTTTATTGAGGTTTAAAAAACGGACGCCTATTTTAGAGCTTTTTGATATTAACTAGATAAAAAGTTAAAACCCAAGCATGTTTATGTGGTAGTTATAAAATTATGATTATTTTACATCCTGATATATTTATAATTTTATGTACCTAATAAGAAAAACTAGTAGTGAATTCCTGTTCAATAGGTTACAACTATTACAAACATTTTATTCACCGCAATTTGTAATCGAGATACCACCCGTACCTGACATTGGCTAAATAAGTCGCGAAAAAGGATTAAAAGCCATATCTATAAAAGAAGAAGAAGAACTATAAAAAAAGATACAATCCAATACTACCAACCGTTATTAGGCAGCAAATTTACTTAGTCATAGCCGAACAGCGCTAGCTCGGCGTAACACAGGAGTAACAATGAAATCGCTGAGTCAGTTGTATCTTGTCCAATTAAAGAAACGTGTAGTATAGATTAGAGTTTGTTAGTATACATGAGTAAATGTATTTTTTACAACCATCAGATACTCTTTGTTATGACTGTATTGAATATTTCTATTGGAATTTTCTGTCAAAAAGGGTTATAAAATGACAATTTTGTCGCCAACTCAAAAATATTTTAAATTAATTAAAACAGGTTTTTTTTCTCTAAAGAATCGTGTTAAATGTTTGAAGAGATAAAATGGGTGTAACAGAAAACATTAAATATCTCAGAATAAATAACGGTTTGATCTAACTCAAAAGGTAAATTGATAAAAACAGATATCGAAATAAACTTATTGAAATATATCAAGGGGCGAACAAGTGAAAGCATGTTCAGATGTTGACAGAAAAAGTTGTTTTTTCATATTTTTAAATTTTGTGTAAGTATCAAGATCAGGCTAATAAAAAGGATTTTTATTGGTCTCAGGTAGGTATTAAATAAAATTTTTCGATTTTCTTGCCATTTTCTTCAGTTAAAGATTGTTAAAATTCACAAGTGAAGTATTCGTAAAGAAATGGCTGTCCTGACGGTAAGGGATAACCTTGGCCTATAGACACCATAGATGTTGTATGTGCGTCGTTGTCTTGTGTCATGCTGTGTGCTAGTGTGTCTTAAGGCTGTTGGGCTACCCTACGCTTCGAATTCGGAATATGACATTGTCATTATGGTAGAAGGAACAAATAAGACGGTGGATCACTTACGGGAAGAGTTATAAAACGGTACTCTAGCACCATTGGTTTCGTTGACAGTTACCAATGTGTATTCAACCTATACACGCCACACGGAGTGAGCTTTCACATTTAATTCTCGTTGCCGTCAAATCTCAATCAATGAGTTTTGGTAAGAATGCCACCGCGGCGTGCTGATATGATATCTATTACTTATTAATTATGATAATAATTTATGACTAATTTAATGGAAACTAAAGTCTATAAACGATGCAGTAACCAATAAAAAAGAGATATTTATAACGTAAAAAGATGCAGTATAGTTAAAAGGTTTTAGCCTATCCCAATCCTAAATTCAATCGCAAAACAATTAAAAAATAAAATAGAAAATTGTTTTCTTTGCATTGATAAGGAACTGTAATATAAAATTTCAATTCAGCCAAAGGTAAAGTACCAAGATGCAACCATCTTCATTAGTGGTAGGTTCCGATGCGTTAGGTGGATACTGTGTTAGTAGTATATGCAAAAGTGTAACATAAAGTTAAAATTTCACCAAGTGCCGATAATAGAATGACTTTGGTGTTTATACGTGTTGTACAAATTTCACATATAAAGATAAAATTTGAAAGAAATCTGTAAATACTAGCTACAAAACATGTCGACTTCAATTTCGAATAGAGATCGATTAAGCTGAAATGATGCGCACCACTAAGCTTAGGCAATTTTTTGAACTGTTATGTTTAATTCGAGTTTTGGCGCCATCGAGAGAAAAGATACTTAAATGTGTTTATTATATTTTGGTGACATTATGTACAATTTTTTTCAGTGAAAGTGTACAAATGAAATAATCATGAAGAAATTAGTGTACCGTGTAACGAGGAAATCGTTGCCACCAATTCTCACTACATGAGCTTGAGTAATGAGGTCACCGCTTTACCAAAGACCCCTACATGACTTATGACTAATTATAATTGAATCCCGATTTTGGTAAATTTGATGCAAATTTTACTTGGCTAATGGCAAAATACTAGCGTGAATGCTAGAACCTAAAGAAAGAAACATGTTTAATTCGAAAGTGTAAATTATGAGTAAAATTAGTTAATCTAGGTGGGAATTAGTTTAATTTTGTTCAGTAAAAGTGCACAAATAAAATAATCATGAAGTAATTAGTGTATCGTGAATTTCCTAGCTGCCGCCAAATCTCCCAAAGTGAGTTTGTGTAAAGTGACCACCGCTTTACTCAATACCCTGACGTGACTTTGTAAATAGTGACTAATGACTGTATAAGAATAATAAATACGGAAACCATGTGACTAATGACTGTATAAGAAAGAAATAATACGGAAGACGTAGCAGCATAGCCTAAAGGTCATAGCCGGCCCCAGAAAGGTTCAAATTAACTTAAAAAAATATTACGGAAGACGTGGCAGCATGGCCTAAGGTCTTAGCCGGCCCCAGAAAGGGGCAAATTAACTTAAAAAAAAATAAAAAAATATTAAAAAAGACAAAAATGACATTTGGCGGGCTGCTAGTTTATTTCAGCTTAAAAATAGCACCTTTAAAATTTGTACCTCAGAGATCGTATACCTACTCTACGATTGAATATTTTGTTTACAATCAATCTCATGTAACAAATTAAAACTAACTGAATCTCTTGTAAACATTTTTTTAATTAGTTTACTTATTTAGAAATCTTAGTCAATAAATTTCGGTGTATTTATTTTGTATTTAAAATATTTTTTATCTCAAGTAGGTATACATAGGGATTGTGCTAAAATTAAAATATCTTACAAAAATCTAAAAAAAGGGACAATTTAAAATTCAAATTGTATCTGCAACTATGAACTCATTAATTAATAGTTCTTGTAGACTGTGTAGCTATAGGACAAAATTAGCGCCCAAAATATTCGCCACAGGGCTATTAAAATCCTCAATAGCTCCAATGGTTAGAGCAATCATCAGCGAAAGACGAGAAGGTGCAATATCAAATCCTGTCCTATGTGATTTTATTTATTTTTCTTCAAAAATATAAAAATGCACCGAAAGTACGTGAATTATGCGAAATCTAAAATATCTAAACAGGAAATGAGTTGATAAAAGCCGCTTACGATTTTATACATTTTACTTTTAAGATACCTTAAAATAAATTTCGATTTTCGACTATTGTCGAATCCAAAAAATTAATTTAAATATACCTTGTTAGTTTTAAAAATTACCGCCAAACTTTTTTTAGCCTTATAACTACGAGTAAATAACTAAACATTATAAGCTTAAAATGTGTAAAATTACTGCGAGTCAAAGTTCAGATGGTTTATGGAACGCTTCGTAAAAAAATTAACTGAGCGAAATAAAAAAAAGTTTGGCCTTGGTTCATTTTACCAAAAATATGTAATAAATAGACATTTGATTAGATAGAAATCGCTATCTCATTACGTGTATGAAAGAAGGTAACAAGGAGTAGTCATTAACATTATACATCAAGCTAATTACTTATTTTATTATTTCGTTAACACTTACTTTACAATTTTCGACTCTGTGGTCTAGCGGTCCGGGTGTTGGACTTGACTACATGAGGTCCCGGGTTCGAATCCCGGGTCGGCCAACAAAAAGAAAATTGGATTTTTTCAATTTTCTAATAAAAAAAAATGTTGGTCGGGATTGGAAACGTGCCCGGTTGGCGATGGGCTTGCCATCTATCACATTGTGGGACTTAGTGTCTTCGGCTAGTCGTGGGTGCCTTTGTTGTACCTCTGCCTACCTCTTCGGGGATATGGGCGTGAAGATACTTTTTTACAATTTTTGCATAACTATGTAAAATTAAATCAATGAGTCGTGTCAAAGATTAAATCACTCATGGATCACTCGTCTTCGAATAAGCCAAATTTAACACTTTGTTCTACGCTTGCTACATTAAAAAAAAGAAATTTCGATTTTTGCCGTCATTTTAGTGTACCAAATTAAAAACTGTTTTCCCGCGACTATGTCTGAGTAGAATAGTTACGATTTTCATATAAGTTTTCATGCCCTATTATAATCATTTGGGGATCCTTTAGGCGTTTACCAGTGAAATAGCAACAGGCAGACAGACAGATTTTCGCATTTGCAATATTAGTATGGATATAGTAACGACATCTTAGCATAGGCTCACCGTCGCTAACACCATGACATCTGACTAGGTGGTAGAGTTTAGCAGCGACTCGCCCTGATTGGTACCACCGCCTTACCTATTCCTGCCGCCATAACGTCATGACGTGTTCCGGTTCGGAGGGTAAGGTAGCCGGTAAACTTCCTTTTGCTCGAGGCCTAACATCCTGGCCTCAGGTTGGCAACGCACCATTACCACCTTTGGTGTCTCTAGGCGGCGTGAATTTCTTTCCATCAGGATCTGCTTGTTTGCCTTCCAATATCATAAAAAAAATCTTATTTGTGTGTTAGTGTAAAATTTTTTATAGACGTGTTTTGTAAATCCGTCCATAATTTCTACCCGAGTTAGCAACTTTCTTGTAATTCAATTCGATTTGTTTATAATTCGATAGTACTGTGTTCAAGAGTACCTAAAATAACTTATCCGATTCCAATTTCCCATTTGAATGAAATCGAGATTCAAGAGTCTACAGATCGGTCAACGTTGACATTCGCAATGCTCTTTCCTTATAGAAATCCTGTCACATTGTATCTGACTAACTAACTGTACGAGTAGTTGAAGAAGCAATCCATAGTGTTTACATCTAACCATTGAACCATGAAGCTATAAACTAGTACTGCAAGTTACACTATTAACAAAGAACTTATAATTTCTAAACATTGTTGACTCTCTTTAATGTACCTACTGTCTTTCAAGGTTCTATGAAGTCAATTAACAAAGCCAAAATGAGACAGGCCGGTACATTAGAGAGTTAGCAATATATTTAAACGACATCAGCTCTTTGTAAAGAGTGTAATATCCTGTAGTAGTTTATAGTTTCATGAAAGTCACCAACTAATCTGTTCAGAAAAAAAACGTCGCTAGTGTGACTTTGTGTTTTGTTTAAAAAATTCTCAGAAAATAGCGATAATAATAACAAAATAATAGAAAATGTATTTTTTTATTATATCAATAAATTTATTAATAATTTTATTATATTAATCCTGGTGCGTCGCTGTCCTAGGACCAGGATGTTAAACCTAATGTTGTAGATTACTCTACCCTACCCTCCGGACCGTGACATGAGTCATTATTGCGGTATTAATAGGTAAGGCGGTGAATCCTTACCCGGGAAAGTTTGCCCAGCACTCTACAACCAGCGGTTTTGTTGACTGACTGAAGCAGTGCTTAAAACTATTTAAGCAGAGCTCGCCTTTACGAGCAAAAGTGAGAATTTCATTTTCGGTGCTCGTACTTAGGTATAGGCAGCGGGAGGATGTTGCACGAAATAGCGGTCTATTTCCGATTTTGACTACTGAACAGACAAATATGTGGCTCTTCACACTAGATAGGATGTATTGCTGTAACATTACAGCTATTTTCAGTGCCCATTTGAAGATCATCTCTTGAGTGTACTCGACAATTACTACTGTACTATGGCCCTCCTCGGACATTAGTTCCGTCAACGCTCGCTACAGCTATTAGCGCCAGTGTGGCGATGATCAAATAGGTACAAACTATTAACAGCTTAGCAATAAGTATAGTAGACGTCAATGAATCTAACTTGTAACTGAATCACAATATACATAGAGAAATGTTTTATGTGTATTTCGTGCAAAGTGTATATTATAAATTTGCGAGTAGACTAGTGAGACGCATCGCACAATACGGTAAGAGGCGATCTAACCAAGCTATCTATCTAGCTGGCCTAGATAGAGAGGCAAATCGTCTATTCTGCAAGAAGGACCCAGACCAACACCCCCTGTTGCTCCGGGAAATCATAATAAGTAGAAACTTATTTAACTTACTTACCCACCAACAAAGGGGGAGTAGAAGGAAAATAGTTACCAAAATATATATAAATAGCCGTGTTGGTCCGGGCTCCATTGCAGAATAGACCATCTGCCTTCCTGCCAGACAGCTCGTAAAGGGCGAGCATAGACTTACCGTCACTAACACCGTGACATCTGACTAGGTGGTCGAGTTTCACAGCGACTCACCCGAATTGGTACCACCGCCTTACCTATTCCTGCCACCACAACGTCATGACGTGTTCCGGGTTGAAGGGTAAGGTAGACAGGTAAAGCTACTTATGCTCGAGGCCTAACATCCCGGCTTCAGGTTGGCAACGCACCATTACCAGCTTTGGTGTCTCTAGGCGGCGTGAATTTCTTACCATCAGGAAATCCGTTTGCTTGTTTGCCTTCCAGTATCATAAAAAAAATCCTCTACAATATTGGATTATCTGCCAATACAATCGTAATATTTGCATAATTAAAAATTAGGTAGGAACGTAAAAGATTCAACTGTTGATAGATAAAAGTTAAAGAATGTGATTAATCGATTTAGATAGTTGAAATATCTTTTCATCGAGACAAACAACATTGTTGCATAACAGTAATGTTCCTTCTGTCTTCCTATCTAACTTCAAATCGGGATAGAGCGAAAACATTTCTGTAATTATTTTACGAATTTGAAAGACAAAGAAGCATATCTTCCTCGAATTCCCTGAGTAGAGTTGATCATCTGCCTTTCTGCTTGACGACTCGCAGCAACCGAACATAGGTTTATTGGGTCATTATCTCCTAGAGTCTAGACCACTGGTGCCAGTGTACTGTGCAGCAAGTTGCTAAGGCAAAGGCGAAGCCAGAAAATCGTGTAGAAGGGGGGCAAACAAAGAAAATTCTAGAATACATAAAACGTTTTATTCGTGGTTTTTATCGTATGAGTATCTCACATACCTACCTAGTAGAAGAGAGATACCTTAAGGTAATAAATCAAACTAAAATATAATTACCTGAAATAGCTTTATCTGAAAAATATTCTGCACGGTTCTTCAATTAGGTAGTCGTCATATAAAAAAAACAATTATTTTGATTTTACATTTGCTGTTTCCCACAGCTTTGCTTGCGTAATAATTTTATTTATCTCTACTATTTTTATAGGCCTACCCGGTAATAGAAACAGCGACTTCATTACTTCCAACACCGGAACGCTAGATCATAGACCTAATGTGACTTATAGCACTCTCCAGACTCTAGATGTCTTTCCTAAGTTTCATTTAAACAGTTTAGAATCTTTGAATTGATAACAAAACAATACCCTTTTTTGCATTTATAAAATTAATGATTATAAATATCTGGAATCTGAATCACAGTTTTTAGAAATGACGCACTGTTGTTGTTGTAGTGTCTTTTGGCAGACAGCATTTTGATTTGGTCGGAACACTATTTATCAAGAATGATATCAAAATGATTTAAAGATAGCAATGATCAAGACTTACAAGAATCATGTCATTGGTCATCACTATTTAAAACTAAGAAATGCAGAGGCATTTCAAAATAATCTAAATCTTTGAAATACTGGATAATCTGGCAATACAGGCGTATTATGCGTGTTTTTAAAACTAGAATCAGAACTCAAGTACACATTATCAATAATTACCCGTTCCCCCGATAATTTTCGATAAACAGTTTGGCAATGTCCAGCGATAACACCACCTTGTCAAGATCTAGATATTTTAGATTGATTGCCCTTTGTAATCTAATTAAGTGTTGGCGCGTAAAAATCAGTAGCTGATAAACTATAATTTAATTGTATATTGGCTCGCTATTTTCGTGACCATTAGTAATGTCGACTTTTGGTATTTTGCTTTTTTAATCTGTACCTACTGGGAAAGATAAACCCACCTGTGTTGTTTTCAACTGATTGTCAAAAAGGTGTTCTTGTAAATGTAAATAATAAGCTATATTTTACATTTTTTCACAATTGTTTCTTATTTTCTAGTTCTAGGGTTATACATTCAGTGTTAAATCATATCTATACTTACAATAAAACAGTGAAAGGTTGAGTTCTGCACATTGAAGATGTTAAAAAAATAGATTCAGGCGTCAAAAAATGGTGACCGCCTCGTTGGTCGAGTGGCTAGCGTACACGCCTAACTACGCCGACCAACCACGAGGCTAGGGTTCGATTCCCGACGGGGGCAGGCATTTGTGTGATGAACATTTAGATGTCTGCATTTCCGGGTCTGGGTGTTTATTAAATTTATTCTGGTATCTATTCAAGTATTTCTATGTATTAGAATCGTTGACTAACGCCCATAACACAAGCATATAATTTGCTTACTTTGGGGTTAGATTCAATTTGTATAACATGTCCAGAGATATATATTATATATTATTAAAAACGGATATCAAAATACATTTTTGGAATGTTTATATACATATATGAAAAAACACTTGCACTGTTTCACTTAACTTATTTTTTTTTAATTATGAAAGAATATTAGCCAACCGGTTTCAATTTTACTGTATCTTCAGGGTTATGTTACTTTTTGTAAGTTGAAAGTTACATACACATAATGTTCCATACATAATAAAGTTTCACCAAGTGCCAAGGATGGAAACAATTCAATTCATTTTTGGAAATTTTGTTTTGTCTGTTTGTATACTGTATCTGTATGTAAGACGATTAACGCCGAATCTATCAAACCAATAGTAATGAAATTTAGCTGATGGGTTCAGCTGACCTACATTATGTTCCGAGACATGCCATAGGCTACTTTTTACTGCGCTCACTAAAGGGGTTTCCGTGGGAGAGGGGTAAAACTTAAAATGTAAATTGGGCTATAATTCATTAACGCGTAGTCCGATTTAATTTATTCTTCTTTTGATTCTACTTCTTCTTCTTTAAATAATATGGCTTTCGATCGTTTTTCTCGACTACTGTGCCAATGTCAAGTTAGTTGATTCTTATACAGTCATTAGTCACTATGTACTAAGTAATGTCAGGTCAGGGTCTTGA
>NJDC01000439.1:173149-188296 GCA_002245475.1 Calephelis virginiensis
CAATTGTGTATTAAATAAGCCTCTGTGGTCTAGCGGTTCAGTTGTCGGACTTGACTGCATGAGGTCCCGGGTTCGAATCCCGGATCTGGCAACAAAAATAAAATTGGGTTTTTCCAATTTTCTAATAAAAAAAAACATTGCTCGGGATTGGATATGTGCCCGGTTGGCGATAGGCTTGCCACCTATCCACATTGTGGGACTTAGTGTCTTCGGCTAATCGTGGGTGCCTTGGTGGTGCCTCTGCCTACCTCTTCGGGGATATGGGCGTGAAGATACTTAAATAAATACTATAGAGTCTTAACTTGCTATCTAATCTAGAATAGGTAGCTACCTAGTAGGTAATGCAACGAAATTCTTTTATTTATCATAACAATGAGTGGTAGACAGATGTAACAATCTTTTCAAGGTCCAGATATGTGGTACCGTCATATCTTATCTCGTTGCCATAACGTTAGTGGTAGCCATAGTCATGTTCTGATTTATACAGTGGGGTAACTGATAAAATTCTTTAATTTAGTCAATTTTGGTGGCATTTTGTATAATTTTGTTCAGATAAAGTGCAGAAGTGAAGTGTTCCTGTAGAAATTACCAAGTGTATCATGTATTGCTTCGTTGCTGACAAATTTCACCAAAACGGCCACGTAAGGAGGCCACCGCTTTACCCAAGATTCTGACATGACTTTCAATGAAGACTTTTGCCTAATTTTGAACAATTGGCAAATACTGACACTCATGCCAACAATTAAAATAACAATCCTATCGTACTATTGGTACATAATTATTGCTATCTTTAGTTTTTATTGATAGTTTTTACTATAAGAAAATCGTTCAGCTGGTTTGATTCCCAACAGGGTAAGTAGGAAGGTACTATTACCTAATGTTTGTAATATTCACATTCTAATGCAAATAAACTTTGATATTTGATGATAATATAAAAAGAATAAGAGTTAGGTAGATAATATACCTAGTCTCCAAAATTAATAAGTATATATTTTGTGAAGCGGAACTCTTTATGTGAGTTCAACTCGCCCTTGGCAGATTATTGTTTTTAAATATCATGAATTATATAAAATAATAAAGTTCTTTTAATTTATTAAAAGCATAAAATTTCATCATGAATTACATGTCTAAAGTCTAAACATGACATTTTAACAGCGATAACAATTCAGCGATAATTATATGGCTTATCAAAAATTCAGGTGTTCTGTGAAAAGATAAGCAAAAAAACTACACTTTTTTTCCAATTTATTTGTAATAACGAGTAATAGGTATAGTAATATATATTATGCTAGATTGTTACCTGTGCGGGTAGTCAGACTGGATGGGAGAGCCTTGCAAGGCTTGCTAGAATTGATACTAAGTAGGTAGGAACAATATTTTTAATTCTATTAGATAGCAAACGAGTAGGCGTTATGCCTTAGACTATTTCGATGGTGGCTAGAATAGGTAAAGCGGTGGTAGCAATTCGGCGAAGATGGTGTTCAGCACACTGCCGGCTACCACTTAGCTTTGACTGACTACACTAGAGTAATCCAAACAACCATGAACCAGACATCCAAAAAAAAGTTATATAACCATTCCTACCCCAGTGTTAGTGTTCAGCATTGTCGTGTTATATCCTGGAACACTGAAAAAATCTTAACTATTTTTATTATTTCTAAAGCAACTAAACTTCAGTTATGGGAACTTAAATTTTGTCTAAAATAGAGAAAATCTTTTGTCCCAATAAGTAGGTATGTACTTCTTCAGTTTATTGTGGTTTGGTAAGCAGTGACATAATTATTTTAATTATTACTATTTTTCAGCCAACTGGTTTCACTAGATACCTCAGCATCAGCAAGGTCATAACAAATGACCTTTTATAGACTTCTTTTAAACTGAACTTTAAAAAAAAGTTCAAAAAGTTCTGAACTTCAGTTGTTATAACCATTTATTAATTGTTTACCCTGAAGACGCTTGTAGGTATAGTGCAACCGGTTGGCTTAGAAATAATAATAAAACATGTGTTAAGAACAAGAGATATTATTAATAATTTTATTTATTACCTAACTAAAATCAAATAATCAAATTTCTTTATTTCTTTCTTTCTTTCTTTAGGTTTTGGCAATCTCGTTAGTATTTTGCCATTAGTCAAGTAGAAATTTGCATCAAATTTTATATTAGTTTTCTATCAATTACAATTAATCATCAGTCATAAGTCGTCAGTAAGTCATGTCAGGCTCTTGGGTAAAGCGGTGGCCTTTTTACACAAGCTCATGTTATGAGATTTGGCGGCAACGAGGAAATATACGATACGCTAATTTCTTCACGATCATTTCATTTGTGCACTTTCACTAAACAAAATTGTACAAAATGCCACCAAAATTGACTAATTTCATTCAATATTAACACGAAATTCAATAATTATGAAAAAACTTCGACCATCTTTACTCTCGATGGCGCCAAAACTCAATAATCAAATTTACGTAGCTACTGCAATAAAACTAACTTTTTTTATTATAACTGATCCAAACTGTTAATACCTTTTACTTTTTTAATGTTTCTACCAAGTCGCATGATTAGTGCAAAAGTTTTTATTATTATTTTGGTAAGCTAAGAACTTCTACTTCAATAAACTTAACCTGATTTGGTTGTAAGTAACACTCAGTTCGTTAGTCACTTTGCTATATAACCAGAAACAAATTTTTTGTTGGTTAACGCCATTTTTTTTCAGTGAAGATGACCGGTAGACTTTTAAACGTGGCCTAAGATACCGACCACAAAATAGCATAGCACCAGTAGCATCTACGATGTTTACAGGCGACGGTTGTCGCTACACGGGTGCCGTCGGCATTAGATATACAGCGTCATAGCCATTAGATACTAGGTAGGTAGGTATATGTTATATAGTATGTCCCTAATATAGTTTATATATTATTATGTATAGCACATATTTTATATACCTATAGTTTATATCATATTTTTTTCGAACCAATCCAAGATACCTACCTACTTAACTACCTATTGTTTTGGATCGGCAATATCACCTTAAATTTTAAAAAAAATATTGTTTACTGCTATTGCTATATATCTATGTCATTCTTACTTAGTAATTGGGTTCTAACAAAGTTTATCATTCTAGGTAGATATATGATATTTATTTTGAATGAAAAAAAAACAAAAATGTCCTACTAATCACTATAGCAACTATTTTCATACAGATAATTTAAGTTTAGATTAACTAAGTATTTCTAGATTTTTTAGCACCTATTCGACAAAATATATTTTTAGAGCCTACATGATTTTTGCAGGATAAGAATAAAACGAAACAGTCTTTTTAATAAAACAGTCTAGGTGTGCGTAACACTGAAACCTTAAAACAAAACTAATTAGCACTCACAGACGTCAATTATTTTTGATGAGTCATTAATTCAATATTTTCAATAAAAAATTGCAACTTATTAATAAAATAAATATATAATTGATGTCTCCGAGTGCCGTCTTAAGTTTTATAATAAATTTTAAAATTGCCTACATTTAATAAGCCTACCTAAAAATTAAATTTTGAAACTAACCTATCACGTAATATCAACCAAATAAAAATCGAGTTAGTTAGATAAAATAAGTCAAAAATCTACAGCTAATGCTTCAGGAAATAATAATAAGTAAAAATTAAAAAATAATTTGCACCTTAGACTACTTACATCTTCATACCTTCATTTCCCGTCAGGTTATTAGGTATCAGTAGGTAGGTATCAACGTAATTAAAAAAACATGTGTGTGACCGTTTCAAAAAAAGGGCAATCCCATGACTCTCATGAGTTTATCTTCATGGTCAGATAACAAAATTATCAATAATCAAAGTAACAAGATACACGATAGAGAGGAGAAAACAAAAAAAAACATTTGATAACGTCAAACGTGTAGGTACCTACCTACTAACGTAATAACGTAACTAGAATCTAACCTATCTCAATTTCAATAGGTACTAGGTAGGTACAATACAAACCTAACTGTTTTAAAATTTATAATAAGTAGATAGGCACTTAGTTTGCAGTTTGCTGAGCAGGTAAGTACGTAGGTAGGTAGGTAGGTAGGTAAGTATTAGGTATCATCATTATTTTTCTTCTTAGTCAAATGGTATAAAAAATAAGTAAGTACCTATCTTCTGTTGATTTCAAGCTATCTCCCCATCAACTTTCCACCAAATCGATTTAGCCGTTCTCGAGATACCTATACTTAAATAGTGTATCTAATACAACTTTCTTTTATAGGTATACCTATATAGATTACTTCGTACAGATCCAAGATAATTTTCAATTAACTGAAAACAAGCACTGACAAAGTACATAAGAATGGTTTTGAAGAATTTGCATAAAACAAAAGTAAACCCGTGTCCACACGTAACAATAACAAGGATAGCACAGTACGCAAAGGACCTAACTAATCCATAAGAAAAATAAAATCATCTAACTTTTTGCGGGTATTTGGTTGCACGATGTACTTACATATTTCACTTTTAAACTATTTGTGTTAAATATAACTATAATTTGTAGATAATAATTATTATCTAGGTATAAAAACAAATATGGCTAGGTATAAAAAGAAATACCTAGGTATGATCCATGGAAATTAATATACCTAATAATTATTTAATTACTTGCCTTTGACAAAGTAGATTTAATATAATAATTTATAAATGAAAATGTTGAACTCTTTATTTCGTAGCAAAACTACGTTGGTAGCTTATGAAATAGTAAAAAAAAATCTGCATCGTAAATCTTATACCTACCTTCCTCCTCGTTACTACAAATGCACCTACAATATGCTTCTGCACAAAATAATCTAACATAGTAAATTTTTGTTTACCTTTTTACAAAGCTAATTAATTATTGAATTAAGCCTATGAAAACAAAACAACGTTTGACTAATTTTTAACGAAATATTAGTATCGCAAAGCGACGGAACATTTTACTTTTTTATGAAGTAAGTCATAGAAATTCATCATACAGCCTAAAAAATTAAAAATTTCCAAAAAACACTTACCATTTACAGCAAAAATCCGAACTCGAACCGAGATAAACTCACTGAATGTAAACTTCACTTTTTAAAGAAAAATATGTTTTAAATTACATACACTCGGCACGGCCACGCCACGATTGATTACAAATTAATTATCTTATCAAAATAAAAACTCACAATAATCGCCATCAATTTTAATTACCCGTCCTTGAAGTCCGAATAAGTACGATTGTTTTGTAAATTCGTTGTAGTGTAGGCCGATAATGAAAAAAATCGCACTTGGTACGGTCCGTGTGTAAACTTGTATGTATACGCGCTTCGTCCGTACGACGTTCGCGCACGCGGCCACTGCCAGACTGCCGCTTTGATACGCCCTTCCCTCCACCTCTCCCCTACCCCTGAATGTTCAATTTTCAGGTAAAAATGAGAAAAAATCCAATGATGAGTATTTTATTATTTATTTGGAAACAAGTTAGTGTCGCCGGGGTGGAAATTACACAGTGGTAATTGATGTAGTTTGTATGGATAGGTTTGGGTCGCGTATTAATCATTGTTTTAGGTGCACGCGCCCTTTGTTATTTATTCGAGTTTGGAATTGTGTCCTGAAGTAAAGAAAAAACTTATTGTTATTGTTTTCTTTGGAAGTGTAAAAACCTAATTTAGAGAGATTTATGGTTTTTTGATAAATTTCTTACTAACTTTTAGTTTACTGAAATATAAGTAAGTAGGTAGAATTATTTAATGATTTGATAATTAAAAACAGAGTAATGTAAAAGGTTATTTTTTTTTATATATGATATTGGAAGGCAAACAAGCAAACGGATTTCCTGATGGTAAGAAATTCACGCCGCCTAGAGACACTAAAGGTGGCAATGGTGCGTTGCCAACCTGAGGTCGGGATGTTAGGCCTCGTGCAAAAGTAAGTTTACCGGCTACTTTACCCTCCGAACCGGAACACGTCATGACGTTATAGCGGCAGGAATAGGTAAGGCGGTGGTACCAATTCGGGTGAATCGCTGCTAAAATCTACCACCTATCAGTGTAGTCGGTGTTAGTGACGGTAAGCCTATGCTCGCCTTTTACGAGCTACCTGGCAGGAAGGCAGGTGGTCTATTCTGCAAAAGAAGCCCGAATAAACATGGGGAAAATTTTCATTGTAAATGAAAATAAATTTAAATAAAATCTACTTTACAGATTTAATACTTACACGTACCTGATATACAGTAATACAATTAGGTAGGTAGGAAGGTATATACAGTTTACACTTTTGTAAGAGTTAAAGTGTAAGTAGGTATGTTTGTATGTTGATATATACATATATTTTAATTGACAACAAATAATTCTTATTCTATTTTATTTAATAATACTTTCTTTCCACGCTCCCTACGATATATAATGTAATTTAATATTTGTAAACCTAAGTATGGTTGGTAATTCGAAATAGCGGTTGGTGTCAAAAAAAAAACTTTTTTTTTCAATAATAAATTACTTAGTTATTTTAATGTTATGTCACATTATCATGCTTGGGTTCTACAGTCACAGTTAACTAATAAAATATAATAAGTATTAACTTTTAATTTATTATAAATTAGGTAAGTGTCTGGCGCAGGCTCGGGTTCAATTATCCATAGGGGCAGGCATTTGTTTGTTGAACATTGATATCTGTATTTATGGGTCTGGATGTATTTTTATATTTGTGGCAGTAACTAGGTATTTAAGTATTTCTATGCATTAGAATCGTGGGTGTTAGACCGATAACACTAACATATAATTTGCTTACTTTGGGATTAGGTAAAAAAAAGTGTCTTCACGCCCATATCCCCGAAGAGGTAAGCAGGGGTACAACCAAGACACCCACGACTAGCCGAAGATTCTAAGTCCCACAATGTGATAGGTGGCAAGCCTATCGGCAACCGGGCACATACCCAATCCCGAGCAACGTTTTTTTATTAGAAAATTGGAAAAACCCAATTTCCTTTTTGTTGCCCGACCCGGGATTCGAACCGCTAGACCATAGAGGTAAATTTATATAATTCAATTAAACAAAATTGAACTATTTAATGTTGACTGGGTATATTATTTAATTTAGTAGCCTGCGCCCTTCGTAGTCAATTCTTTTAGAATAAGCTGTTTGACCCGCGACTTCGTCCGCTAACAATAGTCTCGATTTTCATACAAACTTTGGGTTTAATTTTTGAAAAGAGTAGCTTATGTTTGAACTCTAATATTTAACTACATGCGTACCAAATATCATTACAATCGGTTCAGTGGTTTAGCCGTAAAAGATTCGCATTTGCATGTATAATATTAATTTAGTCGATTGGCTTTCTGAATTAAGTAAAGAAAGTTACTGTTTATTTTATAGTTGATATTTTTTATCTAATAAGACTCTAAACAAGCCTACATTTCTTCTGATGGCAAGAGACAACCGTGGCCTATAGATACTACATATTATAGATGTTATAGATGCGTTACTGCCCTCTAGCCGGAGCGGTAGGCCTGTGCTAGTCATTACATAGAGTTTTTATTTTTTATTTTTAGCAAAAACTTTGTCAGTTTTTTGAAACAAAATTATTCTTTATTCATAGTAAAAAATAATTCATGAAAATTATCTGTTGAATAATTAATTAGTTCCTTCTGGTTTCATAATACTAAATTGTACCCACTAAGTCTACCGATATATCCTATGTATACCTATATGGGTAAAACAAAGTGGCTTATTATTACTATGATTTCGTAATTTAATAATTGAAGTTAGCACCTACCTATCTTAGTCCCGGGTCTGATTTGAACCATACCTATAGCAAGAGCGGAAGTTACTACGAGCTCTTTCTAAAACAAGAAGGTTTAGACTTTTCTATAGACCTAGCACTTGTAAGTAGTAGTTGGTGTTAGTGTGAGTTGTATAATTCAGCACTAGTTATAACAGTACTTACCGTTTAAATATACGTACATTTACATTTGAAAAGTAAATGAAATCTATAATTTTATAATTTTACGCAAAAAACTATTTCGATTAAAATACATACACAAAAAATTAGTATCTGCTTTATTTTCCTGGGATTCTATTATCAAATCCAGACTAGGTAGCAATCGGACACCTCAAAAATACATTCTTTCGAATAAAAAATAATTTCTAAATTCCTTTCAAAAAACTTACAAAGACAGGAGTTGAAAACATAACCTACCCTTTTATTTAAATCGGTGACACAGAGGTGATTATGATGCTTTTCCACCACGAGACTGGGGGTACCCTCTTGCGTGAGTAAGTTAACTGACTAGCCTGGTCATCTTACCGGAACGCAATAGTTGTAAGCACTGAAGTTATAACGAAAAGTTAAAGAGATGGCACTAAGCACTACATACGATGCACTGTAACAACTACCTATTTTATTCTTAACCACTTACGGTACGATTCCACGGATGATTGGTTCGTCACATCCCAACTCGTATCATAATAAATAACATAACAAATAAAGTAAAAGGTATTCCGCACTTTTTACCCCATAAGGAAGCTGGCGTGAAGATATGCGTGTGTCCTTGTCACGAAGTTTCTAAATAAAGGATTGAATTCAACAATAGCCTTAAACTACAAGTCAAACAACAGGAAAGTCATAAATGCATCAGTGATCATGATTACTAGTTTTTAGAAATCTGAGAACATTTTGAGTAAGAAGGGTTCCGCATGTTTCTAATTTTAATGAAGACAAATAGGTAACTTAACAAAACAAAATTTGAATAAATAACAGTTTAAAAAATAACGAAGTCGCTTTTATATCTAGCTGAACTAAAAATCTGAAAATAATGTTCTACAAGTTACAGTTAAAATTTAAGGAATTAAGAAAAAAAAATTATCACATAACACTATGAGTTCCTACAGTTGATATCATATGAGACCGAATACGAATTAGCTAATAAGAGATGGATTTTATTGATAATAAAATACATATAATCTAATACTTATTATTTACTTTTTTTGTGTTAGCTCAAAAGCTGTCTCCTAAGGAAAAAATAATCCTAAATATGTTAGGTAAGCAAAACGTTAAATATTTACATTTAATTGCAGAACTCTAAAATCTTAAGCCCAAACCACAGATAAGAAATCCTGTGACAGTAGCGTTAATCCTCCTTTTTAAAATTGTTCATTGAAAACAAAAATAAACCAAAGCTCTTTAAAAATATACTTCTAGGACATTTCATTATTTTTTACTAATCCTTCCCGAGGTAAAGTTTAATACTTATCAGTGTTTCGGAGAAAGTACATTGTGTGAAATGTCAATGAGATATTGTCATGAAAGTTGATGTCTGGCGCATGCGCGTGGCGCCAAATATCCTATCCTTTAGTTGTTTGTGCCACCAATATAATTATATTTAGTTAGGTGGATACCTGTCATATCGTGGGACTAACGCATAACAGCCTCACTCAGAGATGTCCACTTAGAATTAATCTATTATTAAGTTATACATTTTGTATGAAAAATGTCGATTTAATGACTGGTTAAATTTTATATTTTTATTTTTATGATATTGGAAGGCAAACAAGCAGGCAGATTTCCTGATGGAAATTCACGCCGCCTACAGACACCAAAGGTGGTAATAGTGTGTTGCCAACCTGAGGCTGGGATATTAGGCCTCGAGCTAAAGTAAGTTTACCGGCTACTTTACCCTCCGATCCGGAACACGTCATGACGTTATAGCGGCAGGAATAGGTAAGGCGGTGGTATCAATTCGGGTAAATCGCTGCTAAAATCTACCACCTATCCGGCAACCGTCAACGGCAAGCATTGACGTTATGGCAGCAGGAATAGATAGAGTCGCTGTGAAACTCTACCGCCTAGTAAAAATCAACTATTATTAAGTCACAATTTTGTATGGAAAATGTCAACTTAATGACTGGTGGATAATGATTGACGTCTCTGAGTGTTAGTGTCTTTGGCTAGTAGTGGGTGTCCATGTTGTACCTCTGCCTACCTCTTGGGGCATACTAGATGTCACCGGTATCACTATCTTTAGATTGGAATTTTAGGCCACGTGTGAATTATGGCAGCATACCCCTTAGCACGGAATACGACAATGGCAAGCACTGTGCATATGCCCGTGGTTCCTACCAATTTGAGCGATAGGCTGTATAGCACTCTAGCACATAGTAAAAAACTGATGAAAAAAAAAACTGACCTTCGCGTTGGTCGACACGGCTAACTCCACCGACAAACCGCGATTCCTGACGGAGGCAGGCTTTTGTGAACATTTAGATGTCTGCATTTTAATGTCTGGGTGTTTATTAAATCTATTCTGGTATCTCTTTAAGTATTTCACATATAACAAAATCATATAATTTGCATACTTTTGGTGTTAAGTTAAATGTGTGTAGCTTGTATAGGGACATTTATTATAAAAGTAAAGTATCTTCACGCCCATATCCCTGAAGAGGTAGGCAGAGGCACAACTAGGGCACCCACGACTAGCCGAAGATACTAAGTAACACAATGTGATAAGTGGCAAGCCTATCGCCAACCGGGCACATATTCAATCCCAGACAACGTTATTTTATTAGAAAATTGAAAATGCACAATTACTAATTTTTTTCGTTGAGCGACCTACGGATTGAACCCGGGACCTCAAGAAGTCAAGTCCGACGCCGGACTGCTAGACAACAGAGGTGATATATTTTATTATTATATAAAAAACATCAAACACTAACACTGTTCACCATAAATTTAATGAATACTGGTTTGCGCTTATCACACACACACACACTCCCAAAGTTAGATGTGACAAAATATGTTGCTTCTTGGATGTTGTTCACAAAACTAATTCCATTCTCTAACACATATTAAATTCCAAGTGTGTTTATGAAATTATAAATGTTAATGATTTATTTATCAATTTGAATTAATAAGTTCAGATAAATTATGATTCGAAAGTTGTAAACTAATTTAGTTTTGACGTGTGATTGGTCAATCATAATTATAGAACTTCTCGCGCTCTTTTGTGTGTCATGTTACCTTATTTAACCAATTTTAGAAATGTTGATGCTGTTAATGTATCCTATCTAATACCAACTAATCAACTAACGGTATTTAGATAATATTACAGATTTGTTAATTATTACAAAAGTAAATAATCCAAAGCAAGTTAAGCAAGTCTTAAAGGATCGTGATATTTAATGCATGGTATCTACTCTCTGCCTACCCCGTCAGGGGCTTGATGTAAAGTTATGTTCCCCGTATTGGTCAGGGTCCACTGAGTAGAATAGACCACCTGTCCCCCTGCCAAGCAGCTCGTAAGAGGCGAGCACTGGTAAAAATATAGGTCATAACTAATAAGTCCACTGGAGGTCGAGTGCTGTGCAGCAACCTGCCTGAGTAGCACCACTATCTTACCTGTTCCTGCAGCCATAATAACTCTGTCATGTTCCAGCCCGAAGGGTAGCCGGTAGACTTGAACAAGAGGAGGAATATTCCGGCCACAGGACAGCGACGCAACTATAACATCTGTGGTGTCTATAGACCAAGGTTATCTCTTACCTCTAAAGATCCGTATGCTTATTCGCTGACCTCTCACTTAAAGAAAGTATGTAGTGTAACCTAAACTCACCATTTTTAAGTTTAGTGTTTGTTCTTGAGATGTTGCGCTTCAGTCGCAGGAAATATGTTAAACAAGGTTTACACACATATAAAAAAAAGTATCTTCACGCCCGAATCCCCGAAGTGGTAGCCAGAGGCACAACCAGGGCACCCACGATTAGCCGAAGACACTAAGTCCCACAATGTGATTGGTGGCAAGCCTATCGCCAACCAGGCACATATCCAATCCCGAGCACCAGTTTTGTTTTATTAGAACATTGGAAAAACTAAATTTTCTTTTTGTTGACCGACCCGGGAATCAAAGCCGGGACCTCATGAAGTCAAGTTCAACAACTGGATCGCTAGACCACAGAGGCGACACACATATCAGAAAAACGGTATAACGGTTTTTTTTATAATAGAAGATGGAACAAGCACACTCTTTTGCGGTAAGAGACAACCATGGACTGTAGATATCGTAAATATTAGTTCTGTCTTGTGGCCAGGGTATTAGGCCAAATTTCCAAGTCTTTCGGTTTCTTACAGGAACTAAACATAGAGCATATGCCTCAAATTATCTCAGGTCAATTTTCGTTTAGGTACTATAAAACCAATGGGGTTTGGTTTTTTTTTAACTATCCTTATTTATAAAATTTGACGGCAATCGAACTAGTGATTTATGTATAAGAAACAGCAAAAAATGTACGAGTACTACTAATGTTACCCACGGCTATGCCCTCGTATTAACTCTCCCACGGGAACCCTTTAAATGGCGCGATAAAATGTAGTCTACGTCACTCTTTGAGCTAACTATCAAAAAAATATCCCATAAAATCGTGCGACTTTAAAAAGGATACAAAAACCAACAAAACAATAAATCACACTTTCGCATTAATTAGTATGAATAGTATGAAAGTATGAATATGAAGATTAGTATCAGTGTAAATTAAGGTTTTAGAGGTATTAATCTTGCAGTAGTTTTGTTCAATATTTTGCTTGCAATGTACTATCTTCATAAGATTAAATAATAAAAAACAAGATTAACGAAAGTACTTAAAAATAGAATCCACGTCTATTAAAAGGCATGTGTTACCAATACTCAAAATCTAGTTTACAATAAAATTATAAAATGCTAATCAGAAACGCTTTAATTCTAAGTTGGATAATTGATATCACCGCCATAAATTCCCTGGCAGCTACCGTTCGCCGTGTTGGTTGCCACAAAATATCGTTATGAGATTAGAAAATAATAAAAACCGAATTTTATGTTCCACATCTGATAGCTGTCACGTAATATGAATATAATTTCATATATTACTACAAACGATGACAACTTCGGAATTTATTTTATAGAAAACGCTTTAATTTTCAACTAGGAATACATTTAAATTCTTTTACTTCGTTAAAAGAAATACAGTTTTTTATTTTATGATAGTTGAAGCAAGTTTTTCAACAATACAGCCTACTATTTCCGATTCAGCCTATTTCCGAGAAGTATGGATCGTTTTGCACCTACCTACTATTTTTGTAAACACGACCAATTAGGTATCTAATATAATTGTTAAATCTTTACATTCTATGATCATGAACATTATTATATTGTCTCTATGGTCTGTGGTCCGGTATTGGTGATAGTTATATGAGGTCTCAAGTTCGATTCCCGGGTCGGGCAACTCAAACTTACTTGTCAAATTTTTAAATATAGACAACGTTGCTCCAGTTTAGATAAATAGGTAGGACAAACTTTATTCTACCACACTGTAGCGAGCAAAAATTTTAACATTTATGCAATTAGCACTACTTAAAAAATTCAATAAGCATGTTCAAGTTTTACACTATCTATCGTAAACCAGTATTTGCAAACCTAATCAGCGAGGAGAAGAAACGGCAAAACAAGCTTTATTCCAACCAAGATTGAATTGACGACATTCACTTATGTTGCATAAGAAACATTTTTGTACCATTCAATATTTTCTAAAACAAATAACTATAACAAGTTTTTTTTATTTTTTTAGAGGCAGTGATTTAAGCAGAAATGTGAATGTGAAGTGCTTTTTATAAACACTTTCGAAAACAAGCAATTGACGTAAAAACATTATTTACGTTTCAAAACATTAATTTTACAACCGCTCTTCACTTTCAAAAGCTATAAAACTAGGAAATTCAAATCTAGAATAGCCAAGAAAGTCAGTGTTACCTAATATTTACAAAACAGAGATTAATTTTATAAATATTTTCTCCGTGTTCGTCCGGGTCATGTGTATAGACAATCTGGCAGATTGTGTGCCAGCTCATTAGAGCCGGACATAGGTCAAATTGGTCATTATCAACAAGAACACCTATGGTAAAGTACTAAGGAGCAACTTGCATAATATGTAGGGACGGCCGTCATAAAAACGCCTGGCATGCTCCTACCCCTTCTGGGTAGGTAGGAGGATAGACCGGTAGACTTACACATTAAGCCTAACATTCCGACATTTTTCTTAGTTTCGCTTTTGCTGTTTTAATGAAATAGGTAAATTTACTGTTATAAAGATATTATACTATTTGTTTGTCGGGAAGTAACACAATGTCAGGTCCAATTGTCCGTTAGTGGAATAATATAAGTGGAAATTTATAACACATACATATCTTCACGCCAAGTCCCTTACGGGGTAGGCAGAGAGTATCGAGTGCCAGACCTCACGATCCTGACAAACCTGTCTTGCTTCCTTCACATTCATAACCCTTTTCATACAAACACGCCGGTTTCGGAGACTCTTGACACCACCCTCGGTAATTATTAGGTAAGTACTTTATTGCTAGGTGGTAAAATCGTTGAGGGATTCGCTGGGATTAATATTTAATATTATCGCCTTGCCCTTACCTGTTACCGTCATATCAGTGTTTGTTATTGCTGTGTTCCGTTTTTGAACACAAATTCACCGATAATCTTACTGTAGAATCCTCAATAACGTATCATTAACATTTTTGGTGTCTATAGGCCTACAAGTATTTCTTCCGAATTCTTGTTAGCTTATCTAAAAGATTAAATAAATGTTACTAAAAAACACAGTAACTACACTACGAGTAATAACTAAATTTAAAAAATCAGTATTTTAATTTGCCATGATGTTGGTGGTTTTTGAATCGTTTGTGGTTTACTTTAAATGTATTTAACTTGATCATTAAAATCAAAGAGAGCAATTAAATAAGTAGGCCAACATAAAATCTTCCAGTTTCTCTGTTTTTATGTAAATGAAACTAGAAGTACCTACTACGTACTACCTAGAAGCTTAAATATTCTTTTAATGTTAGCTTTTCCCGCTCAAAGACAAAAATAAGTTTTTCGGCTATTTGTAGCAATAGATAGTCAGATTTTTTTTCTCTTTTGAGCCTTTGTTGATATTTTTTTTGTGATATGGTAGAGGGCCTTTGAGGTGGCAACAAACTGGTAATTTTTAAAAACTCTTACTGTTCATATTTTCTTAAACTACAAATTTGATTTCAATATTCCAATTCCTAAGTTTTAGTAAAAATAAAAAAGGCAAGTAATTAAAAAAAAAATACTATTTTCTTTCGTGTGTAACGTCAGCTTGCC
>NJDC01000439.1:194054-213413 GCA_002245475.1 Calephelis virginiensis
AAAGTTAATTATTTGCGGTAGGTACCTATATATGTTTAAGAACTTGTCACAAAATAATTTGTCGTACCTACAGACATATACTACCTCATGGTGTATCTGACTACAAATTGCTACATTCAGTTTTTATTTCTAAACTATGTACTTACATAATTTCAAAAACACAGTTTGATTGTTATACCATATTAATACTTGTTATAACCATATGTTATATAAGGTACGGAAGGGTTACACGGACAGTTGGATTATATGGACACTGTTATATTTTACTAGGTGGTAGAGTTTCGCAGCGACTCGCCCGGATTGTTACCAACGCCTTACCTATTCCTGCCGCCATACCGTCTAATGCTTGCCGTTGACGTGTTCCGGTTTGGAGGGTAAGGTAGCCGGTAAACTTACTTTTGCTCGAGTCCTAACATCCCGACCTCAGGTTGGCAACGCACCATTACCACCTTTGCTGTCTCTAGGCGGCGTGAATTTCTTACCATCAGGAAATCCGTCTGCTTGTTTGCCTTCCTAAAAAAGCTAAGACTTTTACTTGTAGGTGGTGGTTTTAGCTACTATTAATCGAAAAACAAGAGTAATTCATCTCCTTTAAGCCCATAGTGATGCCACCAAATCGTCTATGGTACTTTTAAAAAATAAAAAAGTTACCACTATTCGTTAGAAAAATTTGTTGGTTTAAGATTGTTAAAATAAATAAAAAAGCGCAGTAAAATCGCAAAATTCTAATGCAATTTTCTTTGTTTCATAATTATTTGTAACATAAAACAAAACAAAAAATGGCAAGTGAAATCAACGTCTAATAGGTTGATTTTTCCTGTACTGAAAACATGTACATCCGATGTCCGTATTAGCAATAAAATATATTTTTTTTGATAATAATTGTTTACTAAGAGGCTATGTAATTTTGCCCGGTTGACGATAGGCTTGCTACCTATCACATTGTGGGACTCAGTGTCTTCGGCTAGTCGTGGGTGCCCTGGTTGTGCCTCTGCCTACTCTTAGAGGATACGGGCGTGAAGATACTTTTTTTTACCACCTATGTATGTTTCAAGATGCAAAGAAAATTGCATTAGGATTTTGCGGTTTTACTGCGCTTAAATATTTTATGTTATTATGACATTTTTTATTCATACATATTCATACAAACTTACATATGTAGTTATAAGTACCTAGTAGATAAACGATTTTTGGATGATAAAAATTATATTCAAATAACTTATAGATATAACATGGTAAGATACATACTTTTATATGTCTAAAGATCATTCCAAATTTGCTCAAGCACATATTCCGGCTATTATTAAACAACAACTTTAGCATTAGGTTTACTAAAACAATGGAATGTAGGTAGTTGAAATAACAATTACACATATTAATTATTAATTTCCTCTTTGGTCTAGTGGTCCGGTATTTGATATGCCTTCACGAGGTCCAGCGTTCAATTTCTGAGGCGAGAAACAAAAGGAAAATGTGTTTTTCAGTTTTCTGAAGGTAACAAATTGCTCAGGAATAGATAAAAGTGCACGGATTAATACTGCAGTTGTTTTCCAACATTTCAGATATAGCTAAATTCCTGTTGTCCATTCAAACTTCTTCTCATACTCTCTCATTTCAAATAAAACAAATTTGTTAAATTACAAACTTGTAGCAGTTGCCCGCGTGGTTAAAAATCACACGGGAACATTTTTTCGGGCTAAAACCGTCATAATTTATGTTAATCTAAGTTACCCTCGATGTGTGTGTCGATAAAAATTGGTTTAGCTGTTTTTGCGTGAAGAAGTTATAAATAAAGAAACACACAAACTTTCGCATTTACAATATTAGTAGGATAACAGTAACAAACAAAACATAGGACCAATATTAATACGTTACAGTAAACCCCAAGGTTTTGTTACAACTAACCCCAAAACCCAAGGTATTGTTTTTAATATGACTATTTAATCAGTTTGTATATCTCATAAACTGTGATACATCAATAATGGATAAGTTGGTCTAGTCATTTCCCAAGGATGCGGTAGATAAAAAACGAACAGACAGGAATCACATTTTTTTGTTTAGAAGCTTTCCCGTATTTTTCATTTTTCTGAGTAGGTAGGTAAGTAGAGTAGATTACCTACATAGCGATCTTCGATGTGTAGAATTTGTTCTGTTATTATTTCAAAATAAAACTAGCTGACCGGGCAAAGGCTGTAGTGGGATATCCATACTCGTCTACTGGCATACCGCCACTTTTCCTCATGGTTTTGTTTGTTATGTAGGTACCTACTTAAATTTAAAAGTCGACCTTGTCATAATGAACTAGGACGCATTTGTAACCAATTTAAAAAAAAGGAAGTTTGACTCGTAATTTTTTTTGTTTGTTAATCGATTTCTCCGTCATTAGTAAACCGACAAAAAAAACTTTTTTTATTTGAGAGGGCGTAGGTGCGCCCTCCGCCTTTCGAGTTGGTTCCACTTTTTTAAAGTCTGAATCTGATGATTGAAATCAAAGGAAATAGAGGAAAACACTCAGTTTCTGGTATTTGAATGTTTTTTTGCAGTTTTACTGATCGTGATCCTGAAGTTTGACAATGAATACGAATATCTTTAAAGAAGATTTATGGTTGGGAAAACCTATATCTAATATTTTCTATGAGAAGAAAATAAACACACAGATTTCTTGATGATAAGATAAGAGAAAACTATTGCATAGACACCATACCTAGATACCTGTTATCATTCATAGGTCGCTTGTTTTTATGTACAATTAAAAAAACAACAATAAATAAACACGTATAAATAACTGTAAAACAAATAGGTACCTAATTAACCAAAACAAACCACAAATTGGAATAAATACTTTCACGATTAATATTTATCATCTAAATATATTACATAAAAATTGTATATTCAACGTAACGTTACGTCGTCTTATTCATTAAAAACGCAGAGGCTACGATAAATAAATCATTTGTTATTGATAAGTTTGTTGCAAAATTAACATAACTCAATATCAGATGTTTTAGACTGTGATACTTAGTTGTGTAATTTTAGGTGAACAAAATAATAACTCATAGCTCATACTCAAAGAAAAACGTTAAATTATGTTTAAATATATTTCAAGAGGTTTCATCCTATTGAAAACATAGATCATTTACAGAGCACTAGAAACGGCCATACACGACAACGGCCGTCGCACGAATGAACAAAAAACAACGTGAGACACTCATCTGACATTAAACATGGGGTGGAGCGCGCTATCCCGCCTCTTAAATCGAGCCTTACCATTGGCCCATTTAAAAATCGATTCCATTTTATAAATATGTAACCACTTTCATTCTACGCATTTAAAAAGGCTGTAAACAACAATGTCTTGGCTACGAAAATCAATCTTAAAGTAAAGCAGTAAAAGAAAAAATTAAATGTCAAATAACTAAGTTCCCGCCATTTATATTCTATCAAAAGTCGATTGTTTTAACGACATGTCTTGCTGGTCTTTGTTTTATTTATAGGAGAATGGGCCCAAGAGATGTGTTTTTTTTATCATCAGTCCGCGACAAGGCATTTACGTAGGTTGAAATAAACAATGAAATACGTGGGTAAAATTGAATTGGTAATAAATAAAGTTGGGGTTATAAATTATGACACTTGTCAAAAGAGGTCCTATCTGTCGGTAGTTCGACTTTTATGTCAGACATGATATATTACAGATTATAATTTACAGAAATAAACTGAGATTGTCTAGATTTTAAGGATAAAATATAGAATCCTAAATTTTTTAAATTATTTTCTGGGCCATATGTAGGTAAACAGGTAGGTATGACTAGATAGATAGCCATATTTTGACGACAGGATTAATTGATGCATAAGTAGATCCTATCTATATTTACCTAAGGGTATGGTAAACTTTATTATTTTTACTCATAACACAGACAATAATTAGGCAAACATAACTTCTTTACTTTCGGCTTGTATTAGTACCTACCTACTAGGTACATATAATATCATGTCTGATGTCGTTACAGAAAAGTACAAATTGTTTTTGGAATCTGCGCAATAAAAATGAAAATAACAATATACACTCAACTAGTTATTTAAGCGTAATAGCTCCCAATTTCTTTATTACCTACAGAAATTGATATAAAATACAACGTAAATATTTTTTTAAGAAAATGTCTACTTACTTAACTAATTCTAAGAAATAGTCGTTAGAGCAAGAGGCTTTTAATAATAATTGAAATGAAAAATATTATATCTTGAAATGTGTTGATTAAATTACCACCGTCTTGACATTTCTTGCCCCTATAGCCATTTTTGTATTGGTTCAAATTCTCCAAATTAAAAGTTTAAGACTACAGGTAAGTATATTTTTCATTTTTACGATTTTACTTAAAAACAGGCGATGTTACAACTTACTACTTACCCCGTATTGCTAGTAGGTACTTACTGGTGGTATACCTACCACGTCCAAAGTATTAACAAACTCATAGGTAAAAAAGCACCTATAACCTATCTTTTTTACTACAATCGTTTCTAAACCTAGCCAGTCACGAGAAGTAACAACGAAACAAACTTTTTGGTAACCATGACTTCATGGATCATGAAGTACCTACCTGGAATATTTGTAGGTAGAGAAACACTGATTACTCCGCCTAGTGAAACGCTGGCTACGTTAACGTGAATGAATCGAAGGAATGCGCTGCTAAAGTTTAAATTCTCAGTGAAAATGCCCCCTGTTACTACTTACCCCTGTTACAATAAGCCCCTTGCTGTCCTAATTATTCTTTTCTTGTAAAATATCTGTGAAGGGGTTAGGTACCAACGGCAATAACTATTGTAGGTACACCTAGGTCATTAGGTACTATATTGTATCTGATTCTTGAGAGTATGATACTTTACAATAACAATATTATAATTATAATCTAAGTACCTATTACATTTTGAGAACAGTGTTAATTTGTTGAAAGCTCTGACCTGAAATCTATCCTACAAATGTGTCACGCAAAAATTATATAAAAATATAAGATTTAAAAATATCTAGTAGGTACCTACCTAGACTAAAGTGCTTTTTAGGTATTAGGTAATTGCACCTCTCAACAAACGTGCCTAATGTAGTAATCTATGTCTTTAAAGAGAAAAACGAGGAACCTGTTAGAGAAAGTAGGGAAAACAATAGATACTTTATTTTTTCCATACAAGCAGCTTCAATCTATCTGTTAATGTCAAGCGATATTATATTCTCCAGATCGGCTAGTTTTACATATATGTACTTATTTAAACCTAAAATGTCATTATTTAATTATTCAATCTTCATTTTCCGATAGGCACGCGAATGACTCCCCCTGTAATTATTTTATTAGTAGTCGCAGTCTAAGTCTAAGTCTTGTAAAACTGAATTAAATAAAAAAAATCAATCTGAAATTGTTTCTTCTTTGATATTAGAATAATATAGATTCGTTACAAGGACAGATAGCACCTGCTACAGTCAATCTATTATATTACATTACGTACAATATCTAACTAGATATTTAGCTCCACTGCGAATGTTTACCGCGCGGTTTTTTTCGTACAATACTGCAACATTTTGTATCTTACGCGCGGTAAAAAAAATCGTGCGGATAAAAAATACTGACATGTGATGCAAATTTATGCGATGCGGTGCAGATTCTTTTGTAATTTGCAAAACAAATTTCGCACTTTTCGGTCATTCGCAGTCGTGCATTGACAACGATTGAAAATCCTTTGATGGATTTTAAGGCCGTAAATCGGTGAATCCTGTAGTCATGACATATGCTCGTGCTACGTCGCCGACCTAGTATCAAATAGGTAAATCAAAATACTTCTGATCTCCATTTTACACGTTCGACCGGACTGGGAACTGACAAAAGTCGCACGAAATTTTACACGCGTTGCTAAGAATGATATGAGCACGAAAATGATATGATGAAATATCGCTGTGTGGACCGGGCGTTATGGACGTTCTACACGTTTAAAACAATGTTTGTAAACATTGGTTTGCATCCGTCTGGTCCATAGATTTAATCCAAATTTAATAGCAATCGAAAGATAAAAAAGTTTCTTCAAGGTCAGCTTTGTTGCCTTCATTAACACAACTGTCTCTAACCCGTATTAGTGTGGCATACTTACATAACTAAATATACCTAATGTGATGGCAGCTACGTGACTGAATTATAATCCAAAATAATAAAAAATATCTATGAATAAAACATACTATAGATCTCACCGAAAAGTAGTAGGTAGGTACCCAAGTAAAATAATCCAACTAAGACCGATAGTAATAAGTATAACACTAAAATTTAAAAAATCAATAATCTCGGACAAAGGTATAAAGTAGTAAGTAGTAGGTACCAACATACGTAATGTAGCTAGGAACCATCTCGATCACGTCAGCTTTTAATCGAAAAAATCGATCGGATGAAATCGGTCCAAAAGTTATCTTGCCACAGACATACGCAAACACGCACGCACAAACGCAGACACGAGGGGTTTTACATCGGGAGAAAACGATAGTTAACAATAAAAAATGATTTTGTAAATAAACAATTAACTGTCATTACAAATAATTTAAGTGCAGTAAAACTAGTAAATACCGTCTTCAATTTCAACGTTAGAAATTCTGTGCAAGAGTCTGGTAAGAGCTAAGATCTTATCTACAATAATTATATTCATGATTTTTCTAAATCTCCTAGGAATCATATTACCAGATCCTGAACTAGGCTTAGCGGAAGTAGATACATACCTACCTACCTACACTCTTCCAAATTAAAATCAATTTTTACAACCAGATTATAGAATTGTGGAAAGATCGACTAAACAAGACGAGACGACGGTGAAGACTCGACTCGAATAAATTCGACTTATTAACTCAAATATCAATGTTATTAATTAGGTATTATATGTATTACAATTGACAAGAACATTCAAAATAATAAAAAATATCTATAAATAAAACATACTATCGATCTCACCTAAAAGTAATCATCCTTCGCGGCATTCCTATTTGGGTAAAAATTAGACAGTAACACAAGTTGTTACTTCACGCCAGTTTTTGAAAAAGTAGACAGAGAGTGCTGAATGCTAACCAAGTAATACAATACCGACAATAGACCTTCAGCAGGTTCGTACAGCAAAACTATTAAATCTCTTCAATATTTAAGCATCATATTAAGGAGTTAACGAGAAAAATACGGCAATACCATTCTTTTACAACCAATCATAATTATAACTCTTATATTGTACGAAATGGGGTTGAAATTACCCCGTGTCTTAAGCCACCCCTACCAAACAAGCGTGAAATGTAATAGAACTCGATGTTGGCGCAATCTCACCACATGTGCGATTTAGGTATTCATTACTGGCAACCCCGTTGCGAAAATTGCCATAAAATGTTCATCAGTCTGTGGTGTTTCCCGCCAATATTTACCTTTGGGAATATTAAAAGTTAAGAATCTCAAATGAAACATGTACTTAATAGGGAAATATAAAACTAAATGTTTTTTTAATGAGAACATTTTGAATCGTACCTGCCATAAATAACTGCACAGATTTTGAAGTGGTTTATTTTTAGTTGTATGATTCCTTACATTTTTATATTATATTCAAACAGTCATAAATAACAACAAAATATCGCGAGTTTAGGAGATAGATGGCTTAAGATTTATTTTTTTAAATATTTGATTGAATTCGGTGTTACTTTGCGAAAATCCATTATAACAGATTAGATGTAAAATAGTTATTTTGCTAATTCCGCGTTAGCTTATTTGTAACCCCCGACGCAAAAAGAGGGAGGGGTGTTTTATTTCCTACTATTAATTGTAATAGGTACAAATATAGTACCTACTTAGGTATATCTGCAGATTTTTCCCAAAGAATCTTATAAGACATTAGACTAAGGAAATAGCTAAAATTCAATTAAATTCGGGTAATTTCAACATCGGTTTAATGTTCTTATTCTTAGGGGAGATTAACCGAATGAATGAAATTAAGTTCTTGTGTCGGAAGTTTTTTAAATTTTTAGTTTAATTTTCTTTTATACATCTGTTAACGATTTTGATAGTAAGAAATACTTACTTACTTCGGTAGGTACATTTTTCATACCTCTTTACAAACCAAGACCACTACTGACGTCATGGCGACGGGAATAAGTAATGGATCAATCCGGGCGAATCTGTGGTCTGACGTAACGGCGACAGGAATGGATAAGGCAATAAACATGGACAGGTCGCTTGCAAGATTCCACTACCAGGTATGACTCTTTGGATTAACGCAATAGTCGAGTTAAATGCCAGATTATGCTGGGGAGTCCTCACTTATTTATGCCACAAGACCTAAAAAATGGGTTTGTACCTAGTTGTTATCGTCGTCATTTGATGAAATAGTATTTTTAGACCTAACTACCCATTTTTTTGATAAAAAGATAACTATCTACATTTTTTGGGAGGTCGAGCGCTATCCAGTTAACCCACTAAGAAACATGGCGTTATAATCCCGCAATCATAGCGTCACTGCGTCAGCGCTCAAAGTAGTCGTACTCCGTACTCGAGCGTAATCGGTAGTCTAACACACGTGGCTTCAAACCCTGGCCTGTGGCCATAAGATGGAGTATTGCATTAACTAGTAATTAAAGTGTCTACAGGCGACGGTTGTCTTTTACCTTTTCGCTATTTTATAACAGAAAAACATTTATCTACCCATAAACATAGTTCAAACATTTTTGAATATATACCTATTCATGCATTTTGGAACTTAAGTTTAATCCCTCCAAAATACGGATAGGTAAATTTTTTTTGGCGGAAAAACATACATTTTTTTTGGATCTAAGGATCTATTTCCGTAAAGTAACTCCTTTTACTGATTTGATTTTTTAACAGTGAGGCTCTGGCAGTACAATCGACTCTGTGTTGGTCCGGGCTCTTTCGCAGAAAAGACAATCTGCCCTCCTACCAGGCATTCCTTTATGAACAGTTAATTTAGTCTTTGGTCAGGCAGCTCGTAAAAGGCGAGCCTTTTTTTTACGTGTTGAAATCCATCACGGATACCCGCTACTTTCGGGGGATGTGGCGGGTTATGTGAGACTCTTATTCACTAAAACCATACGGTATCTTCCCCTTCGCCAGGTACAGGGGCTGTGGGGCCGCTTTTTCAAACTTCCACTGCCCCGGCGGCGCTGGATCTGACGATCCTCATCAGGCAGCTCCTCTCAACATGGGGCCGCATATCGTCAGAAGTGGCACACGGAGACACAGTGTGCACCATTTCGGGGATTGCAGTGGCGACTGGCAACCCCGTATCTGTCGCAACCTCATCTCGACTAGGCGGACTAGATGGAAAGCCCGCCCCCTCCTCCACAGGCCTGGACGCCACCAACCCACGTGGGCCCAAGGGCCCACCACGCTGTGTGCGCTCCTCGTGTCTCCTCTTGGACAGAGAGAGGTACTGAGGAGCGCTGTCCCTGAAACGAATTGGTTTCACCGGGGCTTTGGTCGAGCTTCGCAGCGCCTTAACAATTTCTGCCGCCGTTACGTCAGCGCTTGCCGTTGACGTATTCCGTTTCGGAGGACAATCTAGCTTAACTTCTCCTCCTTAGGTTTCCACCATACCTTCACCAACTTTGGGTTCTCAAAGCGGCGTGAATTTCTGACCATCAGGAAATCCGTCTGCTTGTTTGCCTTCCAATACCACAAAAAACCCTTGGATGGTTATTTATATTTTTTAATTTGTTTAATCGCAGGTCCTCATCCTCTCCGAAGGTCGGTATAATAAATTATAGTAATTTCTTTCGGCTACCGTGCGCCTCTTTGTAGAGATTTATGGGCCAACTTAAGTAATATGATAGATGCGATCAGTTTATTTAAATTAGATGCATTAAGTGTGGTAATCGAGCAAAATAACCAAAGTTTTTTAAACTAGCGTAATCTCGCGGGTTCGGTTAGTTTCGTGTTTTAGTAGGTACCTACGTATTCCAAGTAATAGAGTGGTTAGCAACAGTTAGTCTGTATTTGTATAACCGTCTTACTTATTACTATCGTTATTACGTCAGTGCTCGTTATTGTCGTGTTCCGTATTTGAGGATAGGGTAACAATTTAACTAGTATACGTCGCTTAAAATCCAGTTCAAAAGATAGCAACGCGCCAGTAACATTTTTTTTCTATAGGAGACCAATGATTGCAATGATGATACCATTATAATAGCGCCTGTTTGTTCGTTATCGTGTAACAAAAGAGACGCTATTATTATATTTATCTTTATCATTAAATATAGTCTTTCTTAACATATTATTTTTTCTAAAAATGGTCTTCAGCATCCTAGATGGAGAGTGCATCGGCACACATGTCTTGGCGATCTTCACGAATTATACTATCTTAAGCGTAATTTTCCTGCAATTTACTTATCCAGTAACCTACCTTACCTACCTTATCCAGTTACCTATACTTAGCCAGTTTTGAACATAGCTACGAGCTAGCTTTTAAGTTGCATCGTTAAATACTATTATCACTATATTATAGTATAAAAGAAAGTCGCTTTCTCTGTCCCTATATGTATGTACCTTTGTACGCTTAAAACTTTAAAATTACGCAACGGATTTTGATACGGTTTTTTTTTAATAGATTTAAAGTGTTTGAAGAGGAAGGTTTTTATGTATATTTTGTACCTGTGCGAAGCCGGGGCAGGCCGCTAGTATAGTATATAACGATGTTGTAGTAGTAGTAGATGTTATAGTATAGTTATTATAGGTATTTTAGATGATTCGTAAATAGTAATCTATTCCTGCCGCCATAATGACACTATCACGATCCGGTCTGGGTAGGGTAGCCGGTAGACTCGCATAATTAGCCTAACACCTCGGCAACAATACAGCAACGCACCTGTGGTCTAGCGGTTCAGTTGTTAGACTTGACTGCATGAGGTCCCGGGTTCGAATCCCAGGTCGGGCAACAAAAAGAAAAATGGGTTTTCTCCAATTTTCTAATGAAAAAAAAAACGTTGCTCTGGATTTGACATGTGCCGGGTTGGCGATAGGCTTGCCACCTATCACATTGTAGAACTTAGTGTCTTCGGTTAGTCGTGGGTGCTCTGGTTGTGCCTCTGTCTAGCTCTTCAGGGATATGGGCGTGAAGATACTTTTTTTTATAACATCCCTTGTACTTTCCACTAAGTAAGTGTATATTTTTATTGTATTCTTTTTGCCAACCAATTACCGGTGTCTCTATATAAACATTATCTGTTAAGTAAACTTCATTTTAACAGCTGCTGTCGTATTAGTAAACATGATCTAAAGTATACCAAGGTTCAATTTAGTATTATAGTCTTTATTACAATGGAATATACACTATAATACCAAATTAACTTTACTCCTACCTTAGTCCATGTTTATTATAAGGCGGTTCGAGTTCAGTTGTAAAGTTCAGGTATAGAGAAACCGGTTCATAACCCTGAATATGCTTATTGGCATTAAAAATAATAATAAAAACACATCGTATTAAATACATGTAGTATTAATAAATTGTGTCAAGAGTGAATTCCGCTAAGCGCCAACGATAAGAAGAATAGAAACGAACTGATATTTATTTCCATTTATTTTAGTATTATGCACTAATATGTGGAAATGACTAAACCATTTAGGGGTCATTTCGTGTAACTAGTCTAGAAAACATAAAAAAATCTTAAATATATATATATATAAATCAATGCCACTTTTCGTTGTAATTATATAACTCAAGATTGGGCTCACCTATTTAGTAGATGGTTAAAATGTAAAGTTTGCAGAAAATATGAATAACATAACAAATGATTACAATTAGAGATTGTACTCAAATTTAAACTTTTTTTTGTTTTGTTGTGTTATGTCATTCATGCTATTATTTCTTTTTGGATGTGCTCCGATTAAAGCAAACTCTCAGCGATCATTAGTGCTCTGTGTTTATGTTTTGTTTTAAAATAGCTAGCAATTGATAAAATATTTGTTTTGTTTGAACGAATGAATTTGATGTTCCAGATATTTTTTAATATTTCAGTTTATACCTAAGTATCGAAGCACGTATCGGGTCGCTAGTTCTTTATGTACTCCACTTCTCAGTATATTAGAGATAGTCTTGTTATTGCAACTGCACTAGAGAGCTCTTTGTTGAGTTTTCTCTCTAAGTCGAAACCTTAGGCTGATTAGGCATTGCAATTTAAAATACGGTTGTCTTTAAGAAACGCATAAAATTGATCCTTAGGTATACGAACACACCCACAATGCTCTTATACATGGATTTTCAAAAGGATTACATACATATGCCTGGAAGAGATCGCTGACTTGGCGATAAGGCCGCTTTTGTGTATCTTATAGTTTAAGTTTTATTTGATGTATTTGTAATTTCTCTGTATTTGGTGTACAATAAAGATAGTTATTGTATTATCAAGCAAGAAGCAAAACATGGACAGCGAGAAAGACCGAGAAAGTATTAACCTTTAAGAAAAGAGCGCACTCGTTCCTTAAAGGTGGGCAACGCATCTGTGATACTCCTGGTGTGGCAGGTGTCCGTGGGCGGCGGTGATCACTTTCCATCAGGTGACCCACTTGCTCGTAGCCTCCTCTTGCGTAAAAAAAATTAAATATTTTTGTTTTATTTAAGTATTACTAGTCGACCCGGCGATATTCGTGCATTTGGCACCCGGTTCTTTCTGCCTATTTTGCAGGGGGACTTGGAATGCGATTATGTAAGATGACCTGTACATTGAAATGTTTCTCTACATTCCATATTTCAAATTACTAGTTACTAGCTATTTAGTTAATAGTTACTATATATTGTAGAATGTTTTTTGGTTTTTTGTTTCTAATTTTAAAACAACAAAACTTATGACTTAAAAATATGGGATACCTAATATGTAAAGAACATGCTACAAAATAAAATCATAATAAATTAAATCGGACTCCGCGTTTATTGAATAATTGTCAAATTTATATAGAAACTTTTGCAAAAATTTACAGACAAAAATTGTTTTGCTGCCCTTTTTAGTCGCCTGCATTTTTTTACATTTATACATACATACATACATACATACATACATACATACATACATACATACATACATACATACATACATATCTTCACGCCAAGTCCCTTACGTAGTAGGCAGAGAGTATCGAATGCCAGTTTAATATTTATGATGTACAAAACATACTCTTCTACAGATTTATTATAAGTGTAGACGTAGATTTTATTCAATTTAATTTGTTAATTAAAAACCTTTTGTTACTCTTTTATTTTAATTTTATACCTTTTTGTCTATTAACGGTACGTTTAAAAATAAAAAATCCGAAAAATGTCGACCTTCTTCACACAGTGTGTGGACTTAGAAACGGAAGAGGGTAGATATCACAGTCGCGCGCAGACAGTAACCTTGCAAGAATTATAGCGTCTCTATCAGTTTCTTACTTACAACTCTGCTATGGGTATGTGACCATACAAATAATAACGACTTTTTTAAACTTTTTCAACAACTGAACTAAGAATGTCCTTTTAACTTCGCCATAGATAGATAGAGTCTCTAACATGACTTTTCATCTGCCCATCATCACCCATGTTCATCCTATTAATATTATATGCGATAGTTTATGTATTTGTTTGTTACTCCTTAACGCAAAAAATGCTAAACTGATTTTCATGACGTTAGGCATAAACTTAGAGAGTAACTTGGATTAACACATAGGATAGTTTTGATTCTAATAAAATGGGTCTGTAGGACCATTAACAACGCCGGCAACGCCGCGGGCAACAGCTAGTTTTAATATTTCTTTACCTACCAGTCTGACGCTGATGTTAAGTTATGTACCTAAGTAAGATATTACCAGTTTCCCTAATTGCTAATCAAAACCTGACAACGGAAAAGACTGACATTATGGCAACAAAAATAATCCAGTACCTTATCTAAACTTCTTCTTAGGTATACTGATACGTATCTTAGATAAGAAGATAGATACGTATATTAGATATATTCCACTATCGAAAAGTGTCGCATACAACTTAAATTTAAAAGTAACATTGACAGTCATGAATGAAATAAGAAATAAAGCAAAGAAATATATTGTTCACATAATTTGGTCGTTTTTCTTGATCGAAGCTAAGAAATCCCTGAAACAAAACGTTTAACTTTGATTTTTTCAAATATTATTTAAAAACAGGTTTTCAAATTACGTACATTAGGGGTTAAATTAGCCGCAGGATGCAATTTTATTTTTTAAGGACAGCGCACATTTAGAGGGACGGGGACAGGTAAAATCAGCCCAGATCACTTACATACATTTTGTATAGAGCAACGCATACTACGCCGGGCCGCGCGTCTATAGACACAGAAAGTAAAAACGATAACAAACATGAGAATAATTCTTGAATGTAGTACAACAACCTCCAGGGGCGCGTTTATACTTCACGATTTTAAAATAGAGCTCCCAAACCTCGTGTTACGTTTTCTACGTTTTGGTATAACAAAATGAATATAACAAAATGCGCTATCCTTTAGATGTATTTTAATCGGTTCAATTCCTCCCCGATCCCCGCTAGTTGAGTGAGGTGGGTTGAAAGTGAAATCCAAGTTTGTAGAGTCGGAATCCTTGTCTCGCGGCTGTCTTGGAAAAAGAAGGTTTATCTGTAAAACTACTGGTCGCCCAGGAAATTTGTGTAAGCATTTTTAAGTAAAGACATACACAAACGTTTTCTCCTCATTTTTGTAGACGAGAGGAAAAAGAATGGTTGGTCAGCTTGGTGTTTATTATTACTCGTATAACCATAACGTCAGTTATCGATTTTGTCGTGTTTCGGTTTAGAGGGTTAACTTACTAAAGGTTCAATTGGTTTTCTTCCACGAGCTTACTTGTCTTCCTATACCTATTGTAAAATAAATACCAATATGATTATAGGAAGTATATTGATAGGAAGCTTGAGGCCTTAGAGAGCTTGTGATGGACCGGTACGAAAAGTACAGGTACTGTACCGGTATATAGCGGTTCTTGCCATTTCGATACCTGGATACCGGTTTTAAAGTGGGTACCGGTACCGACCCGATACCGGTATCTAACAAGTGCCGGTACAGATACCGATAAAAACCGGTATCCAATTGAGGTACCCGTTAAATACAAGTACTTACGCCGTCGCCAATTTTCCTTTTTACGCATCGGTATTATTCTAATCTCTCGTGAAGGAACAGGGATATCTTCGATTAAAGAAAAAAATATACCAGTACCGGTATAAAACTCTTAAACCAACTTAGTTAGTACCTGTACTAAGTCTGATACCGGTACAAACAGTACAGGTAACGCCTTGATATCGGTATTGCTTCAAAGTCATTAGTACCGGTTCTTAAAAATACCGGTATTTCAAGCCCTGATTGCCAGTATAATCTAGTATCCTAAGAAAAACCAATGGGGAAAAAATACTAACCTTATAATGGAGGGAAGGTCTGGGGCTTCACAGAGGTTGTTGTGGCCCCGGTCAAACTCGTGGAACTCTACCGGGGCCCCCTCAGGACCTCGAGATTGAACCACGCAGTTATGAAGCTGACATTAGAAACATATCTATAATTAAGAGCCGTCTAGTAGCCTAGTAGTACACCAGCCAGTGAAGGATAGTACACCATCTGTTTTCCTATTTGGCTGCTTTTAATAGGTGAGCAAAGGTTACACGTTATTACCAACTAGGCCACTGATGGTGGAATGCTGTGCAGCTATTTGCCCGCGTAGGAACCCACCGCCTTACCTATTACTGCCACCATAATGGTAGTGTTCTGCTCCGAAGGGTAGGGTAGTCTGTAGACTTACACAGGAGTACTAACATCCCAACTACAGGATAGCGAAGCACCTGTAACATCTATAGTGTCTATAGCGTGCATACACTACGGGTATACATAAAGTAATATAACAAAATATATGTACGCATGCTTTTACATTCCATAAAAATCACATTGTGGCGTAGGGGTGTAACTACCCCATCGCCAGCTATCAGAATATTAGTGTTTGGATTATCTAAATAGTGCAGACTGCCGGCAATCGGAATAAGTGGTAAAGTTCTTGCTCGCCATTGTCATGATTTGATTTAAGAGAGAAAGGTAACTAATAAACTTCGTAGGTAAGTTCGCCAAGAGGCGGAACTCCTCGCCTCAGGTTGACAACGCACCATTAAGGTAGTGACTTTTCATTTCTTTTTTTTAAGCAGCTAAGTCTGAGTATAGAAGAAAATAATTAATAATTACCACTTAAGGAATAAAGCGCAAAAGTAAGATTACCTTGACAGCCAGTTCGTATGGTACAATCCTGTCACCTTTCGAGTGTAGCATCAAAATGGGCAGATCTTTTACACAACAGAGGTACTGGTCGGTAGTGAACTGGTACTCCGAGCACGAAGTGAACGGCTTGATAAAAGATTCCTTGTAATACGGGAGCCAGGACACTAGCTTAAGAATGTTATGAAAAAAGAAAGTAAAGTATTTTTACGCACATATCCCCGAAGAGGTAGGCAGAGGTACAACCAGGGCATCCACGACTAGCTGAAGACACTAAGTCCCACAATGTGATAGGTGACAAGCCTATCACCAACCAGGCACATATCCAATCCCGAGCAACGTTTTTTTTATTAGAAAATTGGAAAAACCCTACCCACACGGCTCTCCTGATGGTAATATATAACTATGGCCTATAGACACCATATTATACTATGTTGTAGGTGCGTCGCTGTCTTTTGCTCAAAGTGTTAGGCCTATTATTGCGCAAGCTTACCGGCTACTCTACTCTTCGGACCTAAACATAACACTGTTATTATGGCGGCAGGAATAAGTGAGGCAGTGGATCCCTACCCGGACAAGTCACTGCATAGACTCTACCACCAGTGGTCTTGTAGGTAATGACCCATTTAACCTTTGCCTGCCTCTTACGAGCTGCCTGGCAGGAAGGCAGGTCATTTTATACAGGAAACCTGGACCAACGAGAGAAAAGTAAAAAAGATTCAAGAGGTTTTCTTCGCTTTAGGTAAGTTCCACTGTTGGTGTTAAAAATAAAATGTATCAATGTAGATAATGTAATCGCTGTGTTAGGAATGCTTGCTGGTAGAGTTGGCAGTCGAGAGGTACGCTAGTCGTTGGACGTACTTACCGTGTACTATTTCTTAGTCAGAAAATTTGTCTTCATGATTGTTATTCAATATTATAAAAAATACAAAATAACATAATATTACCCATCATAAAATCAACACGATGCAATTATTATACTAGGTGCCTACGTAAGTAAATTATACGAAAGTCGAACCTTTTCAAAACAAATGTAGAAAATACCCCAACAGGTTCACAGCGTAAACTTATTATTATCCTTATTGTTTAATTTGCCGATTATTCCTTTGGTAGCTTCATATTAAAAAGTTTATACAAACAAAAACTCCTCAATATTACTATCCAGTACCATACCACCGTACCATACAGTCCACATATCCCAAATTTAATATCAGTAATCCATAATAATGTTATAAACACCCGAACGCAACCCTACTTTAGCAAATAATAAGAGGTTATGTGTTAAAGTAAGAACTTTAACACAACCTCTTAAACATTTACCTTAGAAAATGGATGTTTCTCGATCTCATCAATGAGGTTGTTGAAGGGGGCCTCCAAAACCAAGGCGTCCGGTTGGGGCACACACGGCTGGCCCCGTTCACAACACAACTCGCTCAAGTGGGCCACCAGGTTTGCGGCGATTGCTGTACCTTTTGAGATAAAAAATATGTATGGTAAAGTAACGGAAAATGACTTTTGCTGAAGATGTATTTGTAGATAAATGTTGAAGCGATGCCTAGAAAAAAGTGACAAGATTTATTAATTAGAAGACTAACTCGGTTTGTGGTGACACATGACAAAATAAAACTCTGTGGTCTAACGGTCGAAGCCTTGGACTTGACAGCAATAAGTCCGGGGTTCGATTCCTGGGTCGGCCAATAAAAAGAAAATTTGGTTTTTACAATTTTCTTATAAAAAAAATGTTACCCGGGATTGAATATGCGCCCGGTTGGCGATAGGCTTGCCACCTGTCACATTGTGGGACTTAGTGTCTTCGGCTAGTCGTGGGTGCCCTGGTTGTGCCTCTGCCTACCTCTACGCGAAAGTACTTTTTTTTAAATAATAATAAAATGTAATTAAACAACAATATCCACTTAAAATACAGGACACCAGCGCACCTATAACACCTACGGTGTCTATTGGCCACGGTTATCTTATACCATCGCGTCGGGAGAGCCGTGAGCTCTTTCTTAACACTAATTTTTTTTATAGCTTCCAACAAAACTAAAAAGTAATATAGTTAAGAAACATCTTAATCTCAAACAAAAATCGGCATCGAAATCCTTCTTCTTCCACTTGATGTCTCAGAAAGAGACGCAGACACCCTCACCCCAACCCCTCAGTTTCCGTCGGGGTAAAAAAAAACAAAATCTGGACTCATTACATAAACAGTAATCAGGTAATACCAAGTGAGTGTCCCCAAAGCACGATGGTGGGTTTGTTCTGCCTTCCCTTGAAGTTGTCCATGATCCAGGTGTAAACTTGTAAAACGTCCTCCACTACACCTTTCTCTGTTGGTCTCACTCTGCTAGAATCGCCATATCCTATAAAATAATACTATTGCGTATTTTTTGAATAAGAAATAAGCAAATTAACCATACTTGTAAGTTATATGTAGTGTTCAGTAGTTTTTTTTACATATGAATTTAAAACTCTCTATTTCACTCTATATTCTCATAACGATAAAAAATGTAATGAAATGAAATGAAATGAAATGAAATGTACAGACAAAAAATATAAAAAATATACAGAAGCAGCAAAATATACGTAATTATTAATTGCTGATCCTTACATTACTTTGTTAATGGTGAATAGCAGAACTCTTGTTGGTACTAGTTGGTAAAACCCTTATTGGTCCAATCGCTTTGACAATCCCAGGACTCATAACTTTAGTGCTCGCCTTTGTCGAGTTCTGGTTTATGCGATAGATACAAACTTAAGTTTCAGAACAGGTTTCGCTTATCAGTATGTGTCAGGTTAGCAAAGCATCGATAATATCTTCATCAGGAAATCCATTCATTTCTTTCTATACTATAGAAGAAACCGTCAACTGGTACCTCTATAATCGAATGTTATGACGTGAAAGTTCAGCTCCTGGAACACCCTGTACATCTGCAGGCGGTGTGGAGACGCGCGGTGATTTGAGTTGCCTACAACATATTATGGTAAATAAGTATAAGCTCTTTTGTTTTGTACGTAGGTCACACTATAAGTTTTGCGTAACTTAAAAAAACAATTGACAAATTATTTCCCTCCAATTGTTTTTTTATTACTAG
>NJDC01000439.1:213609-224461 GCA_002245475.1 Calephelis virginiensis
ACGTCAGTTAGGCTTGTCACATTCTGTGTCGTTTGGAGGATTATTTGCCACAACGGTTACACTGCTTACGCGGAATTAGCAAAATAAAGGCTTATTTTACATCTTTTGCCAATGGTTGTAATTTTGTTACGTTTAAAATATTTTATTTCTTCAGTATTTAGTTCAGTAAGTAGTAGTAAGTACTGAACTAATTTTAAGTTATCGCTATCTTCTTTCAACGACAGTAATAGAACGAGGCAAAACATGTTTAATGCTGTCAGAATAGTCTGCACGTGACATTACTACACACTTTTAATCTATTCCTCGAAGAGATTAAAAACCTCACGAGTTGACATATTCGGACTAAACTGACATGTCTAAAATGATCCATCTCTATTCTTTTTGTTTCATTAGAAAAAAAACATACACTTTTATTATACTTATACACACCAACTAAGGTGTTCAGCAGAATACTTCCAATTTGTGTTCTAGTGTGAATAACTTGGTACTAAACTTGCGGCTGAGGCTTAATACCAAGGGTGGATCCACGGGGGGAGGGATCATGACACTCCCTCCGAACTTTCAACGGTTCCATAGGACGGTCGGATAAAAGATTGGACTCAACATCGACTTCAGACACAAGTTGGTTTTGGCTTTCGATAACGCGTTGCCGCATCCCACCGTCGCGGTAAACACATAGGCTAGTGCAGCGGTGTACTTTAATCGAGGCATCACACCCACCAAACGGATGAGACCCACTCGTACCTTGGGTACCATCAAAAAATTCAGCAGTGCGATTCCCTGGGAAAATTCAACAAAATACCTAGGTGACACTCTAAACAAAAATATGTCGTTCGAACCGCATATTTCGTGTGTTACAAACAAGGCTAAGTTCGTACTTATCCATCTCTATTACATAAATAATAAAAACAGTAAAATGTCACTTCGTAACAAAGTGACACTTTACAAAACATGTGTTAGACCCATATTAGCCTACGGTAGTGTAGCATACTTCGCTCATACTTCGCTTTACTATACCCTTCGCGCATATCTTCCCGCGCTATCTTAAAAAGGTACAAGTAGTTCAGAATAGGTTCATGCGAACTGCCACCGGTGCTCCGTGGTACGTTCGCAACGAGGACCTACATCGCGACCTAGATTTACCCACGATAGCGCAGCATTTCAAAGAACTATCGGAACGTTACTTTGAACTAACGGCCCACCCGAACCCGGTGTTAGCACCCGCTTGTGACTACACACCGGCCGCGAACGTGCCCACCAAACATAGAAGACCCCGCCACGTGTTATCAGATCCTCCAGACTCAATAACTGCGACAAACGCTATACTCCCTCCCAACCCGAACACAAGTTCCCAAAACATGACTACACCGTTGCCGCCGGTCTCGGCGAAGAAGACCTCTCTTGCGCCCGGCGCCTAACGCCAAGCGACGAGCCGCCACTACTCCTCCTCAAGTCCACCCAGTAACCAGAACGCAGCACCAAGTCGAGGTACGGTCTCCCGGGAGACAGCCCTTGTTGCTGGCGTTGTAGAGTACAGTCCAATCCATTTAAATAATGATGTCTCGGGCTGAGCACTCTGCTCGGCCCAAAATAGCCCGGTAAAGTTGTAAAAACCTCGCAGTTAGCAACAAATTAACCATTCAAAAAAAAAACACGTTGCCGAGAAATATTAGATCGTCTGAATTATAAGGCTTCCCCAGTAGTATTGTCTGCATAGCAATGACTGTTACTAATTTGCAATATGTCATTGATATGCAGAAGAAACAGTGTGGGAGGCTTCCCCGGTAGTATCGTCTGCATAGCAATGACAATTAGGTACTAATTTCTAATTTGCAATATGTCATTGATATGCAGAAGAAACAGTGTGGGAGTATTAGGTACCCTGTGAGTCGCGGTTGTCAGCCGCGTCCGATAGTTTGTTTCCTGCTTAAGACCGCCTTGCTTTTGTAAGTTTTAGCATCAGTCTTTCGCCATGGCTACAAGTCTATTTGATAATTACCTAACAATTGAAACCTTACCTAATTTTATGGGACAATCGTCTACCATCGAGTGGAATTCGATGTGGAAATTTCTTCCTCCAAACACATTGCAACTGGCCGGGTCTTCGAAGTCTAGGTTTTTCGGATAATTTACTATAACATAAAAAAAATAAACTTTCGTTTTACTAAATCTAAGATTAGATACTCAACCAATAGGATGCTGTAATCTCTTTGTAACTCATCTTTTTGTAACATGTTATAAGCTGGATGTCAATTTTAGCCAGTGTTTAGTTAAACAAATGTCTATTTTTTTGCGGTAAGGTGTGGAATTGGTGTGCGTTACCTCAGCAAGATAGTAGCACCCAGAGTGATATGAGTGGAACATATACTTAGTGCTCAATCTGCTGTAAATGTGCACTGAATAAAAAAAATTGCATCTTATCGTTTTGGAAATAAACGAAAAAAACTATTCCTGCTGGGGTAACGTTGATCCAGCAGGAAAATTCTAAACGAATTATAGGAGAGCTAAAAATTGCGAACGAGCAGAAAGCTTATATTTGTGCGTCTTCAGATTTTCGACGTATTACGTTTTAATTAAAATACATTCGGCATATTCTGCATATTAAATGTGAAAGAACACTCATTAGAACATTTACATTGGTAATATTTGTAGAAAAAGTATTCACTCACTTTTACCGCTTATTTTCAAAACGATAACATGCACAATTTTTTTATTTGGCGAACATTCACAGCAGATTGAGCACTAATTATAAGTCCAACTCATATTACACTATCTGTGCTACTTTCTTGCTGGGGTAACGTACACGTGGAATTGTGTTAGTTAGCTAATGGAGGTCATGGATCCTAGGCCAGGTGAAGCTCCTGGACTCTCTAATAGGCTTGCTTAGTTCATTTACTAAGTAGTCCAGTAATGTGTATAATCAGTTCACAGTACTAGAACGAACTATTCCGTAGCCATATGCTTAATCGTTCATTTAGTACATCTCGTTCGCAATGTTTCATCAAGGACGGAATCATAGACAAAGAACAGAATGAAATATGAATACGAAGAATGAATTGATTGTCGCGTGCTGCTATTAGACACGGTGTTTAAGATGTGATCGAATGAGAATAGCAAATTATGTTATCTTGACTTTTACTGTCATTAAACTAGAGATCATAGCTAATTAGTTTCATGAATATTAAAAATAATTTGATAAATATCACTACATTGTATAAAACAAATTCGCTTCCTCTGTACTAATCACGTTCGAAGCCGGGGTGGGCCGCTAGTTTTAAATATTTGAAACACATTTTACATGCAAATTTTAAAAAAAAAAAATTATAATATACCTAACATAAATAAATAACAAAAATGGAAAAATACCAATCGTTGTAAACATTTTGATTTTTAAATAAGCCATTCTAAAAATGACCCTAGAAATGGAGATAAAGCTTTTCATAAAGCATAAAGGAAAATCAAAATACAATTCATTCCGTGACCCACGTGAGAATCGTAAGACGTAACTTTTTCTGATGTACTACTGAACTAATAGTACTAGAAGTCCGAACCATAGATAATACACTTATATTAGATCCGAACTAGTACATTCAAATAACTGTACTAGTACGGAGCGATCCTTATTGTGACCGAGCAATAACAAGTCTACTCTCTAAAGAATGTATCAGGTAATCCGAAAGAGGCGAGCGTCGCCATTTTTGCATGTAATGAATCCGAGATAGTCTCATTAATTTTATCATGATCTGACTACTGTTCTTTGCACAATTTATGCACTATTAGTTATTATAACTCAAAAAATACTAGTAGGATGTATATATAAAAATGTATGTGGGACCATTTCCGAATCATTTGCTATTCGAAAAAAGAAAGACCAAACCGAGTGTACCTAGGGAGTCATAATTGTAGTCAGCTTTTGAAGTTTTACTAAGCTATATGTTACAAAAAAATAAAAATGTAACGCACTACAGTTAGAAAATACTATCTTCCTTTGTATAGACTTGTTATATTTGAACAGTAATGGTAACACTGCCACTTGGACCATAAATAGGCTGGCTGTCACTGATGCGCCGGTTAGTAGTATTGCCCTATAAAAAAACATTATTTCTATTATTGACTTTGCAATAGCTTTTCAGTAGGGTAATTAGGGTGAGCGTGCACGCCTATCGCAACTGACCAACGACGGGGGCAGGTATTTTAGTGATGACCATTTATCCATATGTCTGCATTTCTGTGTTAGGGTGTCTATTAAAATTATTGTGTTGTGTATTTGTGTGTTTTTATCGTTGATTAGCAGCCATTACACAAACATATAATTTTTAATTTGGGGCTAGATTTATTTTGTGTAGCTTGTACATATTTATTTATTTTATAAAAAACATTAAAATCTGTTCAGGATTTTGGTGTCTAAAGTATCCATAAAGCCGTAAATATTACCAAATCAATGTTTTTTTAAATTGCACCTTTTGCGAGGCTTTTGAGAACTTTCTGATGAGAAAAAGTGCATTTGGTAGCATATAGAAATCGAATTCAACGCCCGTTAGTGAAATAATCTAGAAAAATGATTGCTGGACAGTTGCGAGTTTGTTATTGATTCGCCTGATCGAACCTTTTCTTTTCTAACTGTTCATCATTACCGTTTGTCAATTTGAAGGTTAGTAAAGCTGGAGATTTTACGTTTCCAAACGGCTTAGATTAAAGGTTGGTTCTTAACGCAATAATCAGATTGAGAGAGAAAGCGCGCGCGCGAGAGAGAGAGTTGAAACATTTCAGTCGCTTTCAAACAGTAGAGATGGTAATAGGCTTTGCTAACCAGAGGCTTCCTATTTACCAACACAACCGATAGAGTAATATGGTGATAGTAATAGATAATAAAACAGCAGAAAACTATTCTAGGTAAGTACGAATCCTTATTTCCTAATAGAAAAATAGTGATCAAGTGGTATATTTTTTTACCAAATACTACTTACGCAACCACCATTTTTATATTTTTTACAATTATTTATATATATTTTAAATGTTTTTTTTTTGCGTTTTATATTTTAACGTTATAATGACATAACAATCAAATATGTAAAAATGACAATTACATTTTTAATCCAGTTTGTCATCGTGGGTCAGGCTAAAACTCAAGAACATACTGCCTCTGCTATCGCAAAATCACAGACTACAAAGAATAAAAATCAAAGTAATTTAAGTTAGGACAGTTATTATTCGATCGTTTTTTAAATTAATTCGATTAGATAAAATAATTAATTAATAAAAAAACTAAATGTGTTTAATTCTTTGAGTATTAAACCAACTTAATACTTAAAGGTCTAATTAAGTATCGCATATGGTTTAACGCTAATGTTCTCCAGATAACGGACTAAACGGTAGTTCTCTTACCACACTGTGGTTCCCGACAGGGCAGGAATTTATTTACTTTTATTGTTTCCCTAGTTGTGAATTGTACAATATCTTTATCAAAGAAATGAATTATACACCACTAGCTGCCCCGGCGAACTTCGTGTCGCTTGACATTAACAGCCACTAACAGTTTGTATGGGAAAAAATCCCCCGATTTTGAAACATTAGTCATAGGTGCTCCGCTCCTGTTGTTCTTAGTGTGATGATAATATATAGCCTGTCTTCCGCGATAAATGGGCTTTCTAACACTGAAATAACTTTTCAAATCAGACCAGTAATTCCTGAGATAAGCGCGTTCAAGCAAAGAAATAAACAAACTCTTCAGCTTTATAATATTAGCATTGATATAGTAGATAAGCAAGATAAATATCGTTTCAACTCTGTCATCGCTTTAACCGCTCGTACACTTGGCCCATGAAGCTATATTGCTACTTAGCCGCACTACAATAATCATAAAATCATAGATTTAATATATTCATAAAAGCTATTATTTTTAAATAGTCCGTATGGCGTATTCACTATTATCAGAGCTATTATGTATCAGAGCATACCGAATGAGGACCAAGAAGCCTACTTCTTAGAAAATTGCTTAAGCACCCTCGATTTTACTACTTAAAAATATAACCCATATAATCTGTGATGTAACCACTCATTAAACAGTTGTTTTATTAAACAACTAGCTGTACCGGCACTCTTCTTTCCACCTGTTCAGTTTTTAAGGGAAAAATTAACATATTTTTTTGTTTCCTCGTAGTCGAACGGGATAAAAATTACCCTATATCCGTCTCCTGCTTCTAAGCTACCCCCCTATAAATTTTCCGCCAAAACGATTCAGCCGTTCTTGAGTCATAAATAGTGTAACTAACATCTACTATACTAGTGGTCGAAATTCGACCATAATAAATTTTAATATTATGTTGATAAGAACGCCATCTTCATTTCTCAAGACCAACTACTTTGTTTCGAAACTTTTTAGTGCGCCATCTGTGATCTTTTATCATGTCATCAATTTATTTGTTTGCGTGTGTCAAATGCATGGTAGTGTGGGTAATGTTTTATTTATTGATTTAATGTATTTTATAAGCATTATTATTGAAAAATATTAGCGTCCTGCACTTCGCCTATACATAAACTATAAGTGTGCCAAATTTTATGCTCCTGAGTCCGCGCAATTTTCGTAAAAAGTTGTCCAAAGTTTTGGCATCATGTATTAATATATAGATATAGATGTGTAAAATTGGATTCTCAGCCAGTAGTTTGCTGCCACTTTATCCAAGTACAGCATGCCATTAGAGGGATGTCAATTTGACAGTGTTTAGTTGAACAGGCGTATTTTTTGTAAGGCCTAGTTTCTCTGCAACGCACTATTGCTATTATTCGTAAACATCTAACGAATATTTCTCGATTCAAAATGCAACTGTTAGCTTAACCAAGCTAGTTCGTCATCTATTATTAACACTAAAATAAACTTTTATAGTGAAGAATCTAAGATACACAGACAACCTACTTCTGTTTGAAAAATGCCTACATGAAGCATATCACCGAAGATGTTCGCGGTGTGGCTTTTTTGTACAAATAAAACATAATTCCCCGTGTAAAAAATAATTTAATCTTAACAAATAAACAATAACTTGGTGCATAAGCGTTCGGTATCACTCGCTAAAAGTAAATAAAGCTACATCTTCCATCATTGGTGACTCGTAACGAATTTGCTGGAACAAAAAATAAGAAAAGTTATACTATATATTAATTACTACTATTTTTTTTATAATAATGGAAGGCAAACAAGCAGACGGATTTCCTGATGGTAAGAAATTCACGCCGCCTAGAGACACCAAAGATAGTAATGGTGCGCTGCCAACCTGTAAGTTTACCGGCTACCTTACCCTCCGAACCGGAACACGTTTACGGCAAGCATTTGACGTTATGATGGCAGGAATAGATAAGGCGGTGGTAGCAATCCGGGCGAGTCGCTGCGAAACTCTACCACCTAGTAGGATGTCACGGTTTTATTGACGGTAAGCCTATGCTCGCCTTTTACGAGCTGCCGAGCAGGAAGGCAGATAGTCTATTCTACAAAGGAGCCCGGACCAACACAGGGGATATATTTTAAAATTCTTTTTAAACCGCCTCCTAAAAGGTGGGGATTATCATTTCGTTCATATGTGTATGTTTTCTTGTATGTTGTGCGATAGGTCGACCACTTGCACAGATATTACGGGAGCACTCAGATGCGTTAATTATCTTTCAATCAGTCATTTACGGCTAATATTGATAACCTATCTAAGATAAAAGATATGGCTACTATAGATTAGTTACCAGACAACCACTGCTATTTTAAAAAAAAAAATTCAACAACAATTAATAAAATTCTATTTTGCAACAATTAATAAAATATCTTAGCAAGAAAACTCTAGTCAGCCTATCTCTATCTGTATATAGGTTATTAATATTAGCTGTAAGTCGACATTTCCTATACAATAATGTCACTTATTGATAGATAAAATATTGATATCTCTAAGTGCAAGCGTTTTTCGAAAGGAAGGTCATGATTCACGTCTCCTCTTTCGAGTCTCATGTGATTAATGGAGAATATGAGAGATATTGATGTTTTAAGTGCCTGCAAACTTCAATAAACTGACTCCAATTTTATTACCACGTCACCAAGAGTCTATTTTTTTTAACAAACAAGTACGGAGTATATCCCTCGCAGGTTTCCGATACTGACACAGTAGCGTTATGAGGGGTAGGCACTGCGTCTTTGTTCTCATTGTCAAATTGTAAAGGCGCGTACTGATTGATTGAAATTAACTTTATGTTGATTACATAGACCAATAGCAATGCATAGTACAATATTTTGGTACTCGTTTGTTGAAAAATATGTGTATAGGTACACCAAAAATATGCGTCTAAAATTGGACTGTCTGATTGTTAATACTAAATTGACAGCTTTTTACTATATTATGCATATGAATATATATCGGTATTTATACCACAATAACAACTATCCGTTCGTCTGTTTTTTGCGACTAAAAACGGCTGGACCGATGTTGGTGGAAATTTCACCGACAGGTATTTAATGTAATAAGGAGTAATTTAGACTACTTTCATAACTAAGTATTTTTTTTGTAAAATCCACGCGAACGAAGTCACGGGCACAGCTATTTTTTTTTATATAGTAACATTATTTCGGAATCACCTCTAACTACTACTTCTTCTACTATTCGAAAAAGAACCATTTAAATCGGCCTGTTACTGGCGGCGCTACTAACTACATACAAAAATGTCGAATTTTTTTTTTTTGCAGTCGGTTAATAAAATAAAGTATGGCGGTGATGCCAAACCGTGCGAGATCGAGGACCTAGTCTTAGTAAGCTTTGTGTTTCTCCTGCTGACACAACCACTTACCGAATGACGTCGGTCAGGTCTCTGGCGTGGCAGATCCACTTGTGTCCCAAACCCTCCGACTTCTCGTACGAGTGCAACGTGAGCTCCGCACCGCGACCGGCCCTGGACTCTAATACTGATTTATAAAGCTGAAACATAAAAGCATACTTTTTTACACAAAACCGTCGGTATAATCATTAACTTTTAGTTGAATCGTCGATCTAAAAAGTTTTTTTTTTTTTCTATATGTAAGAGCTCTAAAGTATCTTCACGCCTATATCCCCGAAGAGGTAGGCAGAGGTAAATCGCCTCTGTGGTCTAGCGGTTCAGTTGTTGGACTTGACTGCTTGAGGTCCCGGGTTCGAATCCCTGGTCGGGCAACAAAAAGAAAATTGGATTTTTCCAATTTTCTAATAAAAAAATGTTGCTCGGGATTGGAAATGTGTCGGTTGTCGATAGACTTGCCACCTATCACATTGTGGGACTTAGTGTCTTCGGCTAGTCGTGGGTGCCCTGGATGGAAGAGCTCTATTAGTTCTAACAATTGTTTTTATTTTTGTTAAAAGGACAAAGAACACGCGCGCAGCTCCTATGAAGGCTCCTTTGAAGAGATTGTCTACAGACATCAACTTTACAAAGCATGTAATCTTTATTTAAACCCTTCAACTATTTACACATTGATATTTAAAAAAATGTTATAATAATTTCATGTTACACCTAAATCGCGCAAGAGAAACGCAAAATATAACCCTAATATTGAGCCGCCATCGACAAAATCCAGGTATTGAAAACGTTATCGCTCTTTCAAACTATATTGCTAAAGTAACATTACGATTATTTTAATGCGTTATTTGGCTACATTGCGAATTAGCCACACAATCATTCTTTTTTAATTTGCTCTCTTAAAAAGGCTTTCGTTTCGTTGTATGTTATAGCAAAATAAAGTTATAAGCCTCAGATAAGCTATGATTGATTTTTAATCTTTATGAAACACTTAATTATTGCAATTGTGATTTTAAAACTTTGTTAAGAATGTAATCTCCAGTACTAGGTGGTAAAGTTTCGCAGCGACTCACCCGGATTGGTACCACCGCCTTACCTATTCCTGCCGCCATAACGATATGACGTGTTCCGGTTTGGAGGGTAAGGTAGCCGGTAAACTTACTTTTGCTCGAGGTCTAATATCCCGGCCTCAGGTTGGCAGCGCACCATTACCACCTTTGATGTCTCTAGGCGGCGTGAATTTCTTACCATCAGGAAATCCGTCTGATTATGTGCCTGTATTGTCATAAAAAAATTGTATTACAACTTCATAGAGAAACCATAACTTACAGTCGTGGTCAACTAATTAGGGACATGCAAGATAGTGAAAAACAATAGCCGGGTATGTACATACAAATATAAAACCCTATTAATTTCTCAGTAACTATTATTTGCATAATTTGATCCGATTATTATGCTTTAAACGGCTGTAAATAAAAGAATAAATAAATAGAAAAAAGTATTTAATATCAAAGGTTGAACATGTATTCAATTTTAAGGTATAATTCTGTAGCTGGACATTTAATTAAGGACAGTAAACTATACTGAAAAATAGAATTAACCAAAACTAATAATCTGCAGTATTATAATATCTTTAACAGCTCCATTTTATTACGTGTAAAATCAGTACCCAGTAGCAAAACCTTTGTTAGTAATCACCGCTTGACACCGATGTGGCATAGACATTATCAGTTTCTGGCATGTTTCGACAGGAATGTTTGCCCATGCCAAGCTTCATTAATTAAGTTCATCTAAAGTTGTGGTACGATAAGTGGCTACTTTTTTCTTGATTTCGTGCCAAAGGTGTTCGATTGGGTTAAGGTCCGGGCTATTTGCTCCGATACTGACTGACTGGTAAGAAACGACTTGACTGAACGGGCGGTATGTTTCGAGTCGTTATCATTCTGAAACGTCCATATAATAGGGAGATGCTCCTCAGCATAGGGAAGCATCGTTTCCTTCAATATTGCCTTGTATTGATGTTGGTCTAAGTCACCCTGAACTTTCCTCACAGGTC
>NJDC01000440.1:0-12849 GCA_002245475.1 Calephelis virginiensis
ACATATTCCGCAAATAAATAATTTTCATTTCATTTCAATATATAATTCCACAGATTGTACAGTAAGAAACGCATATATCTAGCCCAGTACTTTTGAAACTGTTGTAAGGGGGTCAGGTATTATAATGTTTACTTCACAAAAGACGATCAGCCATAGACAAAGATATCTTGATCCCCTTGAAGCTGATTTCGAAATAGGGTGTGCAACATATTTGATAATCTCACGAACAACAACACAAAAGATACAGACATTATCTCGGAATATATTAAAAAGTCAGGGTCATTTTATGTCTTTTCATAATTATTACAGTATAGTTTTAATGACTGTTACTAATGCTCGGCTTCGATTCCCGAAAGTGGTAGGCTTTTGTGTGACGAGTGTCTAGATGTCTGTATTTTTCAGTCTGTGTGAGTTTATTCAATTTATCACAGTAAATTAAAATTAATGTATGTAACTGTATTATGTATTCGTATAGGTACATTGTAGTAGAGTTACATTTAATTATATAGTTTGTCCATAAATATTTATTTATTGTCACTGAAACCCTTCCGAATATAAGCCTTCTTTTATTGCATATCAAAAATATTTTTTTTAATCAAGTAGTTTTCGTTATTTGTATTAAGGATTAAAATTAATGGACTGCAGGTACATGGTAGGTATCTTGTTTTTATTGGTACCTACCATGTACCTGCAGCCCAGGTACATAGTAGGTACCAATAAAAACAATGATATTACTGGCAATATATACTTTTGGAATCCCACGGTCAGCTGTATTTTAATTAAAATCTGTAGAGGCATTCTTGAGTGACCAGACTCAATTATTTTTCTGAAGCATTACAAAAGCAATCCCACCCATTTTACACCGCTGCACTATTCTTATAACTTTTTTTGTTTAAAATATGTACAAAGGTGTCCCATTTCACCAAGAGACATGTTGACCAGATATTAATACATCGTTACCCTGTCACGTCTCTTCTTAAAGGTATCTATTGTATTTTTAAAGCAAGAAAATGCGAAAAAATATTATGTGTATGTGATATATATGTAACGTTTTTTTACGAAATAAAAAAACAGTCGACAGAATAATTAAAAATTGGCTATAACTATGATCACCTTTATTCATTATCTCACCATTTTGGCCCCGCCTCGTCAGGCGCCAGTTTGTTTCTACCACAAAAAATTACAGCTCATCAAAACTAAAGTTTTAATTTCCGTAAATATTCACATTAGTATGTAAATCCCTGTGGTATTAATTACTTGATACAATTATAAAGTTAAATTTTCTATTTACTTCGTTTCGCTTTTCACCTTAATTATGCTGTAAAAGCGCAATAACCAAAAACAGCGTAAGAGAAAGGTGGTAAGAGGGAGAAAACTAATAGTCATCATGGTGACGCAGGATAATTATGCTAATCGTTTATAGTGTTACCCTGCATCCGTGACTTTCGCAAGTAGTTTTAGTAAATTTTTCAACCGACCGCGACACCAGGAAAAGAGGGGGTTCTAAACGCCCAAGATGTTTTAAAAACACGCCTAAGATGTTTTTAATGATTAGAGCATTCGTCGGCTTGAGACGAAAGGGATAGGTTGAAATGCTATCCAGGGAGAAATTTTTTCATCATTTAAAATTTTTAGAAATGTTTCAAAAAGTTTGGTGTTATGTCATAGGTCAACGCGGACTTTTTTTATAGATGAACTACCAATAATCAATAACAGTTCCTCGTGAGTAGGCTTGTCAATTTGGCCGACGAATTTGCGGAATATAATGATTTCTAATGTGGGACATCGGTTTAAAAAGCTCAGCAAATCAGTTTCGTCCCAAACTGTTTTTATTTAAATTACACAAAAATGTGATTTCTTCTTTGTTTTAGAACGAAAAGTAAAATAAAATTTGAATTACTTTATTATACTCGACAGGTATTTACTAAAAACATAAGTATTGACTATAATGTGAAGTGTAATTTACAAAATATAACTTCAATGATAATTTTCTTCTGATGTTAATGATAATGTAATCTTTGATAATTTCACGTATTTTTCATATAACAAGCGTACCTAACTTTGGAAAAGGGGATATTTAGCCTTCAGCACATACCACGATTAGTAGGGTTACACTTGAAGCTCGATTTCATGCAAAATGGAAATTGGTATCGGATATTATGTCACTTTAGGTACTCTGCGACACAGTACCGCTAGTATTGATTATTATATACTAGATCATTAAAATTTAGTTGCATTTAACGTTTCCGATAAAAGTCCGATAAAAATGAATCGAGATTCAAGAGTAACCCTACAGGACGTGTTGTTATGGATCTCTGAAATGGGACGGTTGGCAACCCTACTTGTGAGATAAGCAAAATCTATCGAGTACCAATTCCTATGATTCCTACAACTGAACCTATATTCCTCCACATTTTTCATATAGATTTCAAAGACTCTTTACACCTCTTGACAACTAATTTTGTTTTTTTTTTAACTAAATGGTAGTGATTTTGCGTTGCCTCCATTTAAATTTAATCATAATCCAATGAGTGACGAAACTGTATTCTTACATTAATAATCACAAAACGTGTGTTCTGACTTCACATATAGTTACAATGGCTTAAAAATTAAACGTGATAAAACAGAGCGGAATTCGTCAATCATACAAAACTCTCAATTGGAAATGAGGTAATAAAGAAATTTATATACATACGCTCAATACACATGCTCACAAAAAAGCTTGTGATAAATTATGTATGTATATCGGGCAATAGGTTGGTAGTTGGTTCGATTACCATGCGGGGCGCACAGTGCTTACGGTTTACATCTCCATTGTACTTTCCCATTCGCACTCAGTCACCTGTTACTCCATTAATTTGTTCCACTTTACATTTGCAACAATATTTACAACTTACTGTGTCAGCTGCGCATAACCACAATTTATAAAGACCTATGTATAAATACTCATAACTTCCTACACGTAATTTTTTTGGGCTGTATATCGGATACCGCTAGTCGTTGTTAATACAATTACCAACATTTTTAACAACTAACACATTGGCCATACGAGAGAGTTAGACTTTGGCCCAGCCTGAATATTGGCAAGGTATTGGCATTTTTAACAAGTAACTCTGGGATTTAATATTTCCCAACACCTTAACCTAATGTGTGATCTCACATCATTTAGTAAGTTTTTATACGTGATTAGCTGTATTTATATCCTCCGCGGAAACACGTTGAGGTAGCGAGCTGCAACACAAACAGTAGCTCTAGTCCTTCCACGTCCTATCTATATCAATGCTACAATTCACTAAAATTAATTCTGTTGTCGCATTAGTAATGATGGGATTGTAGTAACAGTGCACAGTGAGTACAGTCAGAGCCGTAGATTGAGTCTTATTACCATGCTTGAAAAAAAGATTGTAATGATTTAACCTGCGTTAACGGGTTAGAAAGGAATTAAAAATTTCGCCACGGGACTTGAATCCTCAGTAGCTCAATTGGTTAGAGCATTCGTCGGCTTGAGACGAAAGGTTACAGGTTCTAATCCTGTCTGGGGCGAAATTTTTTCTTTCTTTAAAATTTATAGAAATTGTAATGATTGTTAGCAGATACGTTCAAAAACAGGTCAAAGTCACTAACTTGACCGTAATGGCGGTCACTATCAAGATGTAGTAATAAATAAGTAAAAGGTAATAAAATATTATATTTCCGGAACGTTAAACGGTTATAAAATACTAAAGTAACGTAATAAAAATATGTGAAGGCCGTTTAAATGTTACAATTTGTTTTCATTTTACGTAAAATAATAGCCTGATGACCTACAAATGGTTAATAAACAGTTTGTTATGAACTGACGGACCAAAACGTGATAAAAATGTTTTTCATTCCTGCAATATTTACTATACAAATCTGATAAAACCTAATTTGTATCGATTAAGTATTGATTCAAAACTGATAAACTCTAAAAGATAAATAGGCATCGTTGGTCCAAACTAGAGGGATACAGCTGAGGTTCTCAAACTTATTTCGTTTACGCCCAGTTTGAAAATCATTTATTTTAATTAAACTTCTATTCTATTAGAGAGGACGTTTTCCCACTTTGGGAAAGACATCTTGCCGCATCACTATTTCAATTTATTAAAGGGTGACCAATTTTATGGGGTTAGTGCTATTTGTCCAAAAATTAAAAAATATGTTTGAGTACAAGATATGTGTGTTGTAAAAAAAAAAAGAAAATCATTTAGTTTGGAAACATGTGTCGTTAAGATGCTATAAAATAATTAAACATACCAACGTGCTCAATACTGTGGTGTGGAAGTGATTATTGTATAAAATTAATTTGCTAAAAGTATATTTCATATTTTAACGATACCGTCTGTCTACCCCGTTAGGGACTTGGCATGTATGTATGTATGTATATTTCATACTTATAATTCAATAAAACATTAACTTAGGTTGATTGTATCCTTGCCCTATCTTCCTTGAACTAGGACTGGACTAAAGCAAGCCAATCAGGACAGGAAACTGCAAAACACACCAGCTGAGAACTGGATGGATGGTGGAGGAATGCTGCATCCAATTAATACATAAATTATATTATTAAAAACGTTATATTAGAAATGCAAAAACAAAAATACCTTCCAATAAAAGTAACCTTGGAAGTAACTTTGTTTTCATAGTCCGATTATCATTAAATTTGGATTAAATCTACGATCCAGATAAATGCAAACTAATGTTCACAAACAGTATTTATAACCGTCTAGAACCCCTATAAGGGACAGAACTTCCGAGTTGTTAAATATCTCGGTTAACTCGTAAGCAATTTCAACGAGGGGAACTAACTGTATGATGATCTGTTTCCCTCGTTAACGAGAGCCGCTGACATTGTTAAACGCATCTTGACGCGTTACTTGCGTATTGCGTGTTGGAAGAAAAACCTTAGCACGGTATTTATCGAAATATATTCGAAATTGCATCGATATGACCCTGAACAAATGGAGCGGTTGATAGAAAATTGTAAAAGAGCTGTGTATGAGAGATGTGTAATGTGTATATTAAATATATTCCAAGAAAAAAAAATATTTTGGTAGTCTGCAGAATCTTAGATATTGTTGCCATATTACATAATATAGGTTTAAATTAAAAACCTGTGTTACGAGTATGTTTTATCAATATCGGTCATAGCGGAATGAAAAATCTTCGTTTGAAAAAACAAATCAATTGAAGTGAACATAGGCTAAGCGTATTATAATCGAAAATTAGTCGATAGAGAGTGACGAGTTGTTAAACTGAATGATGGCAAATGGCAATTTGTCCAACGGAGCGTAACATGTGTAGGCGGTTTAATGATACTTAACACCCACGTCTTCCTTAGCGTTTGGGCCACACAGGATAAGTCATTTGGTTAGAATTATACCTAATAACAACAGAAAACTTAAATCTGCCTTTGTGGAATTTTTCATTCGATTTACTTCTGCCGATATTATATTCGTCGTTAGCATTCTATCTTTATCATCTAATCTTTTAAGTCGCTTGACAGAATTATGTAATTGTAGTATAGTTCACTTCGTTTGATTAGTCCAAGAGTTTGAGATTATTGTAGACTAGCAGTTTCACGCAGCTTCGCCTGGGTAACTTGGTTTCTACTAAACCGATTTGGATGAAACAAAGCCTATGTCACTCAGGGATCATTATCCCTTTTAGCAGCAAACTTTTAGCAAGCATTCTAAAGGTGAAAGAATTTTTTAAATCGGTCCAGTAGTTTTGGATCCTATTCATTTCAAACATTTCCTCTTTATAATATTAGTATAGATATAAACAAACTTGGCAGCTATTTTGAGTAATATTTTCAAATTGGCCTTTAATTATTTTATGAAGGTATTTGCCTTTTAATAACGCATGCATTATCTTTTTATTAGGACTTCAATTTGATTCCTACAAAACTAAATTAATAAATATACTGACTGAAATGTCAGCTTTAGCTTTGATATAGCTTCTTAATAAAGACCACTAACTACATTATACGTTTTTGTTTAGATCTTTGAAAAGATCGTCTTGTTACAACGATATTTTCTGTCTGTAACCGTTATCTAACAATATAATTTTGGTTATGTACTCCAAGGTGCGGTAATACTGCTCTCGTATTGTAGGTACGAAGTGTTAGTGTTGCGCCATTGACGAGTGCCCGATCCGACAATGAACCCGCCGCCGACCGCTTCCGCCGCGTTGCACCGCCCTACCTACCGGACAATTTATAAACTTACACGGGTAGACTCAATAATCCTATCCTATTAATATTATAAATGCGAAAGTTTGTAAGTATGGATGTATGGATGTTTGTTACTCTTTCACGCTCGAATGGCTGAACGGATTTGTCTGAAATTTGGAAGACAGATAGATTGTGACCTGGATTAACATATAGGCTATTTTTAATCCCGATCGCACACCGGGTTTCTGTGAAAACGCGGGCGAAGCCGCAGGTAGCAGCTAGTATAAAATAAATTAAGACATTTTCATTTTTAATTGAATTATTTGAATTCGAATCGTAGAGTACTGTGTAGCAAATTACTCTGGTAAATCCATCGCCCTACTTATTTCCGCCGCCGACTTACACTGAAGACCTAACTATAACAAATCTATGGCATCTACAGGCCACTGTCATCTCTTACCATCAGGAGAGCCGTGTGCTTAGTCGCTGCTTTATTCCATAAAAACAATAAATATTTTTTAAAATAAAATCAAAATAATTTGTTACTTAAATTAATTAATTCAATATAATTTACTAAATGTAGAAAGAAAAATTAATTTCTTAATTATTTTCTAACCGTTAATAGTGCTCGCGGATATGCTTATCAAAAAATAGTTGCAAATGGAAAATGGTGTTTGGGCAATCAAAAGTACCAATAAACAGCTTGGCTATTATCATATTCGCTGCCTCTCACCTTTGCACCACACCGGCCACTCCCTATCCATTGTACGTGCAAACTACTGCAGCGAGATATTCGACTTGGATAAACATAATAAAACTTATTCTCGGCTGCACGAAGCTCACAGGGTTCTGGTTCATTCTACTCACCTGATCGCGCATGCTTTATATTTCTAGCGGAAACTTTTTGTTTATTTTTCTCTTTTGAAGTTCAAAACATGCATTTTACGGCTTATGCAAATGCAAGCAAGTTCCTCATTTAAAAGGGAAATTCTGTAAAAGTCATTCACAGGCACGGTTAGTTTTTTTGTTATTTTGTATTCTATGCAGAATCTACATTTATGTTGTTATTAGCTGTAAATGCGCGCTTGTAGATATTCCAGTAAAATACATATGTTGGGGTAGGTCTAGTTACATTGAAGATAGAAGACCGAAGCTTTTTTCTCATTCTTGAAAATTGCAAAAAAAAATACCATGGCACTGTTGAACTCGCTGCTTAAACAGTACGTACTATTTGCCAGTTTTCATTTTAATCGGGAAAGAAGCATTTGAAGTAAAAACGGCAAGTTAGTAGTAATTAAATACGTCTGGACTATAGAAAAAATACATGACATAACATAACCTCAAAAGTAATTAATTTAAATGCTTGCGTTTTTTTGCTGACGATATTAATATATGTAAATGCTAAAATACATACAGGAGTAAATTGAATAAACATGCAGACCCATAAATACAGATTATGTTTGTCACGCAAGTGCTTGTTCCTGTCGGGAGTCAAACCTAAACCTTGAGTTTGAACGGTAACCTTAAGGAAGGAACCGACCAAGGAAGATGTCAAAAAGAACTATTTTAAAAGTCTTTTAAGATTTCATTATTCAGAAAAACATGTTTTATGTAAAGCTTGTGTTAATTTTGTATTATTTTAATACTCAACTAGATTTAAAGGAGAATTATTTTATAATTTCGGGAGATAATACTTAAAACCACAGTTTTTATAGAAATAGATTAGCCCCGTGACTCATGACTTATATTACTCTACTTTAGGAAGATACTTTAAATATTCAGCTGTGCAAAAAGAGCGACATATTTCTTTTTGCACCTAAAGTTTTGGCACGTGAGATGTTAGTTAAGGCTTCCTTTTTATTACGATGATGGATTGGATAATGAATTAAAATAGGTTACACAGTGCTGTAGCCGCGGAAAATTACAAGAGAGGAGAAAAAACTATAGGTTTCCCAAGCGCAGGGTATCGGTGTACTCACCACAAAACCGTTTGTGCGACGTGACCGCAACACATGGTCGCTTTCATCCGCGTCGTATTGGGTTACCGTGGTATACTGTCCGGTATACTATCTAGGTAAATGTGGCACGGTGGCCGTTACAGCGAAAGCTAGGTTTATGACTTATTGTAGAACTATACTTGGGTTACACAGCAATAAAGATATAAGATTTAAGACTCAATATATGTCTGTCACCTGGTAAAATGACATAGTTAACTATCGTGTAATGTAACGTGTACCTGTATGTTATGGTATTTAAAAAAAGCGACGACTGGCCAAACACGCATTGATCTAACCCCAAAGGTAAGCAAATTATATGCTTGTACGTACTTTCTTTCTTTCTTTAGGTATTGGACTTCACGTTAGTATTTTCAATTTTGCCATTAGTCAAGTAGAAATTTGCATCAAATTTTAAATCAATTTTAATCAATTATAATTAGTCATCAGTCATAAGTTGTCAGTAAGTTATGTCTGGGTCTTGAGTAAAACGGTGGCTTCGTTACTCATGCTCGTCTATTGAGATTTGGCGGCAGCGAGGAAATAGACGATACACTAATTTCTTCATGATTACTTGATTTGTGCACTTTCACTGAACAAAATTAATCTAATTCCTACATAAATTAACTAATTTCACTCAATATAAACACGAAATTCAATAACTATGAAAAAATTGCGACCATCTTCATTCACGATGGCGCCAAAACTCTGTACGTACTTCGCTACGTATTTGACCGCACATAACGGCATAACACAACAAAACAAAAAAGAAAAAACAACTGAAAAAAGTTTCAATATGACAGCACAATCCCCATCTGAAAAAAGTTTCAATTCGACTGAAAAAAACCCATTAATAAAATGATCCGCCATTTATTGAATTCATCTGTTACAAAAAATGAGATAAATGAAGAACCGCTCGACCGATTTTATGCAAACTTCACATAAACCCTCTACTAAATAGTCCAAACAAATCCTAAACATTTGATTTGGATAGGTGAGCCCGTTCTTGAGTTATAAAATTACAACGAAAAGGGGCATTGTTTTATATATATATATAGATTATAGGTTAACGATACTAATAAATTGAAATACTTAAATATATACCAGAATTAATTTAATAAACATGAATGATATATAAAAATATGCAATACGTCGAATAATTAATATTTCTGAACATATTACACAAATTGTTTTTCCACGACAAATATACTATGTCGTTCATTCATCTTTTCTTGTAGTCTCAATTAGAATCTCTCTGAAAAGATTAGTATAATTGTAAGATATAAATATCCTTTTCTGCAATCGAATTTAAGTAGCTATAAAATTATCAGATAAACATTGGAATGAATCATTCTATTTCCCATACTTCCAGCCGCATTTGCATTGGCAAAGGAGCTTACGTCGGGAATGTGATTATCCAATTAAGGATGGTCGGGAGCAACGCACTGAGCTAGAGGGCTGAGAAACTAGGCGGTGTTTTACTTCGGGTAGATATCTAGACTATCTATCTAGTTTAGGCGCCATCGAGAGAAAAGATGGTTGAAGTTTTTTCATAATTATTAAATTTCGTGTTTATATTGAGTGAAATTAGTCAATTCTGGTGGCATTTTGTTCAGTGAAAGTGCACAAATGAAATAATCATGAAGAAATTAGCGTATCGTGTATTCCCTTGTTGCTGCCAAATCTGACTACATGAGCCTGAGTAATTTGTCCACCGCTTTACCCAAAACCCTGACATGACTTATGACTAATTAAAAAAATAATTGAATCCTAATTTTGGTAAATTTGATGCAAATTGATGCAAATTTCTACTTGACTAATGGCAAAATGCTAACGCGAATGTCAAAACCTACAGAAAGAAAGGAAGATAAACCTCTCAAATGTCGGCTTGATTTTGTGCTTAACCTTCGTCCTCGCCGACTTAGCTACTCATAAATACAAGTCCTTCATGGACGTTCCTGAGTGATAAGCTATTTAAATATTTAAGTACCATCTATACTTATAAATGCATTTAAGTATATCTGTCTCTTTGTTGCCCTGACACGGCTAAACCAATTTTGTTGATATTTGATAAGCTTAAAGTTGAAGATTTGGGGTTCAAACATAGGTTACTTTTTTTAAAAATCAACCCCCTAAGGACTATAAATAAAAATGAGGACTTGACTTCATGAGGTCTTAAGGTTCATGGGGGTTCGATCCCCAGGAATTCAATTTTCTAATAAAACTAATGTTTCCCGGGATTGGGTGTGTGCCCGATTGGCGATAGGCTTGCCACCTTTCCCATTGTGGGACTTAGTATATTCTGCTAGTCGTTGGTGCTCTCATTGTATCTTCGCCTACCTTTTCGAATACGGGCGTAATGATACTTTACTTTTACTTTTTATTTATATCCATTAGTATAGTTGATTAACATCCTTAACCCAAGCATGTAATTTGTGTACTTTGTCCAGCGATATTTATCTATTTATATTACACTATTATGAGTTATGTATTTATAGTAGGTATCTCGATTTCTCAGTTAATTGATTTGCTGATCGATTATGTGATATGTTAATAGGTATCAAATGAGCAGCGAATAAATTACAGTAGCGACGTGTGATTTGCTTAAATGGATGTTGTTGAAGTCTGCGCCCGCTCAACTTGACCTATTCGTAGGTTCGCGTGGGCCGGTGTACGAAGGGCAAAGCATGGGACATGCCAAAGAATTCAAGCTAAAACATCCACTGTTATAAAGCAGCAAAGCTTTATATAATTTGGCTTATTAATAAAAGGAATTTGGTGTATTCTGGTTATAGAGATACCATAGAGAGAGCACACTTTAAGAAACTCGCGAAAAACTGACCTTTAACCAGTTTCCTTGTTACTGTTACTTAGTGTTACTTAAATTCTGACTATAATAATAATAATAACAACATACATTAAGTGCGCCAAGGGCACCGAAAAGACGGAGACGACACATATTATTTTAATCAATTTCAATATTTTTTTCAACTAGACAGTAAGTAAATAGAGATGATACAAAATATAATAATGCGATTGCAAAAAGTTAAATATACAAAACCGTTAGTTATAACTTGTAACGGCTATTTTGACTGCTGTGCTGCTATTTGTTATGTTTATGGTTATTTGTAAACTACCTACCATTATAACAAAGATACGCAATGAATTGAATCTATAATTATTTATTATAATTGTTTTTGTATTTTTTAATAAATCAAATAAAATGCATTTAATTACAATAAATCAAATGTGCAGGACCATGAAAATTTGTAACAACTTACTGTACCACATTATTGGCAAATAAATAAACATTATTATTATTATTAATATTGCATATTGCCAATAAAATAATGTCGAAAAACATGTATTAAAAGTAAGAGATTCGTTTATAAAACTTGTTATTTCCAATAAAATTTAAATGCATACCGTACCTAGAATCTAACCAACCCTTTGGGGCACTATTATTATTTTAAAAATGTAAAAAAACTTTTTGTGACATTGTACGAAATGTGGCGGACGTCGCGGTATTGTTAGAATGTTAGAAATGTTAGAAAAAAATAACATTTTCTGGAAGTGTATCGTCTATCTCCGGTTACATTAACTGATACTAGAGTTTGCGAAGCGAAGTTGATTTGTTGTGATATTTGTAAGAGTTTAGACAGCATCAAGAGTACTTGTCGTCGTCGTGATCGTAGGGAGGTAGGCGTTATTTGCTTGGGAACGTGCAAAAGCCTTTATTTATTTATAATTTGTATTTCTCACACTGTTGTTGATAGAGTGGTTAGCGAACACTTTTGTTGACAGCTACAAGCACTTTTGTTTTTATGATGGGCATGAGTGTAGGTGTCCTGAAATATAGTTGTTTATTTATACATCTATATTACGTATAATAACTACATCGACAATATTCTTTAAGATTTTGTTGAGAAAGGTTTGGGATAGGTTGTAGATTGGGACTCGATACTTACTACGCAGAGGAGTACTTGGCATAATATTCAGCATGAAGATATGTGTTTAAACAAAATTGTCTTAGAATTCCTGTTTATTTTTTCGTGATAAGGTCGTTACAGAAAAAAACTGCAAGATATATTTTAATTGGATTTTTACTAATTAAAGAACATGTGACTGTTATGATATTGTCGATATTTATATGGAATACTAGTAGTCCAAATATGATTTTTCATCCCTTAAAAAAGTAAGGTTCACTCCGACCCACCACTAAACGAATACACTAAGCCCTACAATGTGATAGGTGGCAAGCCTATGGCCAACCGGGCATATTTCCAATCGTGCCCAATTTTCAAAAATTGAAAATACACATTTTCTATTTTTTTTTTATGTTGCGAGACGGGGGTATTGAACCCGATACCTCAAGTAGTCAAGTCCTACGCCGAACCACTAGACTACAGAGGCTAAAACTATACTATAAATAACTATGGAGATGTCCCTGTTTGCCTTTGAGTAGATGCTAGATCCTATTATTTTTTTCATGATATTGTAAGGCAAACGCCGCCTAGAGACACCAAAGGTGGTAATGGTGCGTTGCCAACCGGAGGCTGGGATGTTAGGCCTCGAGCAAAAGCAAGTTTACCGGCTACCTTACCCTCCGAACCGGAACACGTCATGACGTTATGGCGGCAGGAATAGGTAAGGCGGTGGTAC
>NJDC01000440.1:14309-43205 GCA_002245475.1 Calephelis virginiensis
ACAGGCACTTTTGTTTTTATGATGGGCATGAGTGTAGGTGTCCCTAAACATTAGTTATCTATTTATACATCTATTACGTAAAATAACTACATCGATAATATTCTTTAAGGTTTTGTTGAGAAAGGTTTAACGATTTTATAACAAAAACAATATTTTTTGTTTTAAAAACTAGAATCTGTGATGTTACGCTCGCTGACCCATTCGCAACGGTGAGATCCGAGAAATAGTTGGATTGAAATACTGGTGTAAAAATAAGAAACAATGCTCCGCTGGTTCGGTCATGAGTAAAAAAATTATAGATGAAAGACTTAAAAAACAGATATACAATGCGATTTTAGACGGATGTAACCTGTAGGCACCCTTGGAGACCTAGGTTTATATACCATGATCAAAGCTCTCGGATTTTAACCTAGGGCGTTGTTTCGAGTCTCCGAAACGTGTTTGTATGAAAAGAGTAGTGAATGTAGGGGAAGCTAGATAGGTATGCAAACATTTGGGACTCGATACTACTACTCAAAGGAGTACTTGGCATAATATTTAGCATGAAGATATGTGTTTGTACAAAATTGTCTTAGAATTCCTGTTTATTTTTTCGTGATGAGGTCATTACGGAAAAAAACTGCAAGATATATTTTAATTGGATTTTTACTAATTAAGGAACATGTGACTGTTACGATATTGTCGATATTTATAGGGAATACTAGTAGTCAAAATATGATTTTTCATCCTTTAAAAAAAGTAAGCTTCACTCCGACCCACCACTAAACGAATACACTAAGCCCTACAATGTGATAGGTGGCAAGCCTATGGCCAATCGGTCATATTTCCAATCTTGCCCAATTTTCCAAAATTGAAAATACACATTTTCTATTTTTTTTATGTTGCGAGACGGGGGTATTGAACCCGATACCTCAAGTAGTCAAGTCCTACGCCGAACCACTAGACTACAGAGGCTAAAACTATACTATAAATAACTATGGAGATGTCCCTGTTTGCCTTTGAGTAATCTAGCATCTAGATCCTATTATTTTTTTCATGATATTGTAAGGCAAACGCCGCCTAGAGACACCAAAGGTGGTAATGGTGCGTTGCCAACCGGAGGCTGGGATGTTAGGCTTCGAGCAAAAGCAAGTTTACCGGCTACCTTACCCTCCGAACCGGAACACGTCATTATGGCGGCAGGAATAGGTAAGGCGGTGGTACCAATCCGGCCGAGTTGCTGCTAAACTCTACCACCTAGTTAGATGTCACGGTGTTAGTGACGGCCTATGCTCGCCTTTTACGAGCTGCCTGGCAAGAAAGGCAGATGGTCTATTCTAGTATTTATTAAGTAGAAGCTTTATATGCTTGATTGCATCATACCATTCGCGTATCGATAAAAAGCTAATTTAGATCATAATCAAATTAATCGACAAAAAATTAAAACCGACTGCAAGATTTTTAATTTGCATTCCTGCTAAATTGTTATTCCACTATGACAGACTAATTAATAACTACTGGTATTTTCAATTAGCAGGTGCCAGAAATCAAGTTTTTTAATTAAAATTGTATAGAATTCGATGACTCTTCCGGGTAAGTTTTAGCATTACTTATGTCTGTTGTCGTTACGAGGATATTTACCACCGTTGTGTTTCAGTTTTGTTGTGGGGAGCTGGTTTTCCCAAGCAAAAGGGCTAAGATCTCAGATTGCAACTCACCGTTACCGTCTTTGTTCGTCAGTTTAATTATTTGCCTTCCAATTCTATAACAATATCACAGTTATTTATTTATAGATGATATTGTATGTTATACATGAGTTAATGTAACGTAGATCCTAAACAAATCAATAATATTTCGTAAGCATATATGGTATTTTACACTAAAATAAGTCATAAAACATTCTGTTGCATCAGCCGTTAGTTTGCAGAAATCCATTATAATAAATACATAAACGTTATTTTGCTAATTCGGACCGGAGAGACTTCAACTTCAACGGTAATTTCATTATTTTATTTTACATTTGTTTTCATAAATATCCTTGTTTTTATTAATACCTGCCCTGGCTTTTGACGTAAACGTATGAATGTCTTAATGCTAACTAAAATAACTTGACCATAGGATTTGTGGTGAGATTTTATAATGCTAAAACTAAAGATAAAAAAGATGGAATTAAAGGTCAAAAATCTATAAGTAATGTAGCTCTAAGAATCATCCCGATCACGTCAGCTGTCAAATAAACAATGCGCATCAAAAGTGGTCCATCTGTTCAAAAGTTACGACACCACAAACAGACACACACACGCACACAGAGAGAGAGAATTTTCTTTTTTTTTCAAAGTATACCTAAGTAATTAATAAATAGAGACGCCAAACATGAAAATTCCATTGCTTGCTGTCGAAATTCTTCCCCCCTGTTCAACTTGTATAGGAAAATGAAAATGCTGTTTCTCGTAGTTTCCTCGTAGTTTTTTTATCATCTTCTTACCTTGTAACCCTTTCTTGGGTGTCCAGAAATAATCGAAAACCAAAAGTTCTCAAATCGGTCCAGTCGTTCGAAAGTTAGGCGCGCACATACATTTCAGCTATTCATTTGTATATACATATTATATACTGATTTTGATGACTCATAACATCCTCCCTACCCTGACCAAAGTAATTTATCAAATAGTTTTCCCGTGAAGCGGTAACAAATAAAACATTAGTAGGGACTGTTACAACAGATTTCCGTAAGGTTCTTTTTCTTATACGACAAAATAGAAGTTGATGGTCGACCTCGCCCTGAGCAATTGGATGCTAGTAATTTGGTATGTATGCGTGTACAATGTTAATTTTCCCACAAATAGCTACATGCAGTCTTTGGCAATAATCGTGACCAATATTTTTATATCTCCCGTTTACGTGACTGTCGGTACCGGCCTGTCCCAAGACCTGGTTTCCATAACTCGGAGACATATTGATCTGATTCAAAACTCGTGCTCGGCTTAAGCGATTGCATTTTTACCGCTTATAGCAGAGGTTCCCAAACTTATTTCATGTAACGCCCACTTTGAAAATCAGTTGTTTTGAAGCGCCCCCCCCCTCGTTTTTTTCTTGTAACCTCAATAACATATTTGTTGCGCCTAGTTTAAAAAAAAACATTTTTTTCAAGATTTATACCGCCCCCCTCTAGGCTTCCAGCGCCCACAAGGGGGCGTTATCGCCCACTTTGGGAAAGGCTGGCTTATAGGATAGATTACAGCCATGAATAAAAGTAAGGTTCATATTCCTTCGGCTCTAAGCTGTCACGTTTGAGATTGATGTGATGATCGCACACAGCCAACCAGATAAGGTGATACAGTGCTACTATTTAAATTATGCGCTTCGGCTTTATACTTTTTACACTTTGTACTTTTATTTTTAAATTGACTAACCTTATCTTAATTTAAGCGAAATGATTACTCTCTATAAGCACTCTATATAGATATCTTTATAATACATTCGGATTTCCGAATCTTGAAGAATATAGCCTAAGCGCATAATTTTAATAGTACCTACTACTGTACAGTCAAGCAATCTATTTATTCCTGCTGCTATAACGTTAGTGCTTACCATTATCGTACTCCCATGAGCGAAATTACGTTAGCAGATTATTCGTTGTGATTTGGCAAGGCGTCGTTAATATTTTAGGCCACTTAAACACCTTTAAGATATCCGTTGACCTTTTTGCCTTTGGGTGTTGTAAGTAGGTACCTATGTATGCAATATCCTTTATTACCTCATAATACTAATTTAATATAGTTTTTTGCTTTTAATATATTTATATAGTTTTATACCGATTTCTCAAATTGAGGTCTTCAGTTCGACTGGACTTTAGATGTGTTTAAATGGTTAAAAGTGTTCAACCGCTAGACAGAGGCACAACTAGGGCACCCAGGGGTCAGAACTAGCCCAAGAGACTAATTCCCACAATGTCGTAGGTGACACGCCCATCGCTAACCGGGCACATATCCAATCCGGGTAACACTGTTTTTAGTCAGGAGTCAAGTCAAGATCGGACCACTAGACCACAGAGACTATTTTAAATGCTGAATTATATTAAACACCGCAAACTTTGTTAGGAATGTATCATATTGACAAATTAGCGGACTTGGTCTCCAGGGGAGCGGAATACTGTCTGATATCATAAAAGGATTAGAGGTTTGAATGTAAACTGTAACTGTAATCTGATGGGGGGCCTCACGTCGGTGTGCAGCATATATGGGCATCTTGTGATGTGGCCGCCTTTGTGCGACCGACGGGTCCCAAGCACGCGGTTGTTCTGTTTTAATATTAAGCAAGATACTATTCCCATGCTTGTTGTACTTGTAGCGCAGAATAAGTATTAGCATGTACTTCGTGAGAGTAGGAATAGGGTTTATATGTCCCGCATATTTTAATGGGAAGGAAACCAATCACAGCTAGTCGACACATAATTCTACCACCAAGTCACAGTCATGGTGTTGATGACTAAACGATTCTGAAGCTCACCTTTGATGAGCTGCTTGGTATTCTCCTCTAAAGATAGTATCAGTTATGAAATGTCTGCAACCAAAATTAAAAAATAAATTTATACGAGTGTGTTTGTGCGTGTGTCTGTGGTATCACAACTTTAAAAAGAAGGGGCCGATTTCCATGTGTTTTTTTTGAAAGCTGACGTAATCGAGATGGTTCTAATAACATTACAGGTTTTGTGGGAGTTTGTTGCGAAAGTTTTAGTGTTATTCTTGAAGAAAATTTTAATACAAAATAGTTCCGCAGTTAAAATGAGTTGTAACCGAATATCTCATAAAATTCAAGTCATCTTCACACATAAAGAAACCTATTGTATGAATAATTACAATATGACCTCAGTCCTCTTCAGTGTTAATATAGGCCTACTTACATGGCGATTAGCTACAACGGCGGACACAAGATGTTCCACTAATTCTTTTGTACACCTCAAGGTTCCAAAAGATTACCATAACAAAATTATGGCATTAGCATGCCGCCAAGATGTATTGTCCATTGTCCTTCCAGACACAGCTTTAGCCGAATCAGTAGTAATAAATATATTTCCTAAGTTTATGTGAACAAATAAATAATTCTTGATTTAGACGATTTTTCGAAACAAAACCATTTTTTTGCTTTTTATTTGTGTGAGAATTAAAAAAATAAATGTTTGCTTAAAATTTAAGGCATAGTACATACATACCTAATGCAATGAAATATGACACTCCGACTTAATTATTATTTTATCGCGACCCCCTGTAAAATTACCGACTTTCTGATATGAAAAAATAGATAAATAAAAATATGTCATAACTCATAAAACATATTTATATATATAAACAACAAATCGCACTATTGGTACGACATTTATCGGAAGGGAAACAATTCAACGAATTCTCTATCGATCTAGACGTGTTGCTATAGACGCTATAGAAATCGATAGAGTCGCTATAGATAAATATCGCAATAGTCGATCATCTAAAGCGAGGATGTTGATTTACTAGTTCCCCTGTTGTATGTTAATTTACTAGGGGACCACAAAAGGTAGTAATGGTGCGTTGCCAACCTGAGGCTGGGTTGTTAGGCCTCGAGCAAAAGTATGTTTACCGGCTACCTTATCCTCCGAACCGAAAGACGTCAGCTTTACGAAATTGGATGCGGTCCAGCGGTTCCATATGTAGAGGTATCTGTACTCTACAACATGGTTTTTTGTTACAGGTTTGCAAGCCAAAATGGCGTATTACCGCTGCGGTCCCACGGCTATCGGCAATCGAGCGTCGTGGTCGGTGACGTCTCCCGTAGAGCCGAAGAGCTTCGACCGACCGCTTAGTGGTAACTACGACAGGATTTTCAACGCCTTCGAGAGAACCAACGCCTTCGAGTATGTCAGGAATACATTTGAGGGGAAGCAAGCAGAGCGACGCGTTGGGCACAGTGATGTCGTGGTGAATAGGAAGATGAGCAGTAGTTATGAGCGTGCAGACTGCTCGCTGGCCGCCCAGGCACCTTGCTCCGAGGATGAGGACTATTACCGGGAGAAGATCCTATATTCGCAGGCGCGGCAGCTGTTTCCTCTGCAAGAGGATCTGGCAGACTGGATCAATAAAATTACTGGTGAGTCTCCAGCTTCTGTCTGGTAATTTGTTATGTATACCTCATCATGACTCTTCATGGTATTGGTAAACCAAAAAACATACGCATTTACGGATGGTGAAACATACAGATGCCAAAAGCAGTGGTGGTGTTTTGCATGAGGTTGACATATTAATCAATGCCGTCATGTTAGTAAACATAGACTAAAGCAAGAAAAAAGTTAAACTGATATTATAGTCTGTATAACTTTTCTAAAAACACAATAATACCAGTTTGGCCATTGGAGTACTTAAGTCCATAATAAATACGGAATAAAGCACTCCATGGTTAAACGTAATGTTATGGTATGTATAACCTAGTATAACAGTGTATTAGACTATAATTTCAACATTGACCTTGTAGTACTTTAGTCTATGTTTATTAATTATACAGTTTGTGTTACATATTAATTTATCATAATACCAACAATTTCTGTAGCAGCCCCTCGCATTACTTTGCCAGGAATAGACAAAGAATTGAATTACATCTGGACAAGTTTTTACAAAATTATACCCTGTAGTGGTAGTTACCGTAACAATAACATCAAATCGACGCTTGCTTCTTATTCCTTGTTAAGGTAAAAAGCTTTTAGCCTCTTTATACAAGAACTTAGAACTAGGTACACATTTCCTTACGGACAAAGACTGGGATACAGTCTTCTTCATCCATGTCCTGATCTTAGTTTATGCATGACTTTACAAATAGTATACTCCGACTCATGTGGGTGTATTGAGCACTAATTAAAAGCGCCATATACAGCTGGGTCGGCAGATACGGCAGTTAATGAACACGTACCTTCAGGCCTATGAAGCTGCCGCCGGTCTAGTGGGGTCGACGACTCCGATAATTGTATTGTTGGACGTATTTGGAGGCGGTACATCGGTTACGTGCGATTACATCAGACTGAGTTATTGGTACTGTCGGACAAGGGAGATCTTTGTTGGCTGTTTGAACAGGCATAAGGTTACATACACATCTGATTAAGCTAAACTTTTTAACAAAAAATGGCTAATGGCCTTAGTTTTTCCCCGTATGTTCGCGACTTCAAATCTACTGTAAGAAGCATTTGAATAACTTTTTATGATAATGGAAGACAAACAAGCAAATGGATTTCCTGATGGTAAGAAATTCACGCCGCCTAGAGACACTAAAGGTGGCAATGGCGCGTTACCAACCTGAGGCCAGGATGTTAGGCCTCGAGCAAAAGTTAGTTTACCGGCTACCTTATTTTTTTTACAGTTTTCTCTGCATAATATGCAAAGATTACCGGCTACCTTACACTCCAAACCGGAACACGTCAACGGCAAGCATTGGACGTTGTGGTGGCAGGAATAAGTAGGGCGGTGGTACCAATTGCGAGTCGCTGCGAAACTCTACCACCTATTAAGATGTCACGGTGTTGGTGATGGTAAGCCTATGCTCGCCTTTTACGAACTGAACAGGAAGGCAGTCTATTCTGCAAAGGAGCCCAGACCAACACGGGGAACTCAACAATTGAACTTGATCTCCTAGCATTAGTTTTCGTTTCGGAATCGTTAATTTGGAAATTGGATTCTAACGTCAGGACGTGTCAAATGAAAGATTCACTTCTCGTTGGAATTTACACTGTCTACTAAGAATTTCCTCGTAATACGGTTTCGAGCAGCATCTTTAATCAATTTAAAAAAAAAAGAATTGACGCGAGAGTTATGGTACTTCTGTTATAGTACTTAACTTAAGTTGTGTTTTCGAGTTTATGATGAGAAATGGAAATATGCTTGTGTTAGGGACACTGATCAATGTTTACACAACATACGTGTTGACATGAAATGAAAGCGAACATCTGAATTAGAAGTCGGAGTCCGACGATGTTCTGCGTGACAATTAATATGACGAGTTTCACTGACCCGAATCGAGTTTACATAGATGATCGATTTGGTAGACTGCACTTACTCTCTCAATTTACTGCTACATTAGTAATCGAGCAGTGTTATAATTTGCACCTAAATTTTATTATAGTGGTCGAGCTCTTTAAAACAGTTTTTTTTTAACTCGTGGTTTCATCTTTGATGCAATCAAAACGTGCATTAGTTCGATTTTGATGAAACACGGCTTAGGGTTTATGTTGGACTAACCTGTAATTTGCTTAAATTCAGATTTTATTAAAGCCAGAGGACTTCCCGTGATTTGGTAACAAAAAAACACGCGAATTCTACAGAAACCCCGCCCTGGTGTCTATCTCAATTTAAAAGTAAAGTATCTTCACGCCCATATCCCCGAAGAGGTCGGCAGAGGTACAACCAAGGCACCCACGACTAGTCGAAGACACTAAGTCCCACAATGTGATAGGTGGCAAGCCTATCGCCAACCGGACACATTTCCAATCCCGACCAACATTTTTTTTTATTAGAAAATTGGAAAAATCCAACTTTCTTTTTATTGGTCGACCTGGGATTCGAACCCGGGACCTCATGCAGTCAAGTCCAACACCCGGACCGCTAGCCGCAGAGGCGATAGATCTCAATTTATCTGGAATATTTTTATTTTGAAATGGAGGCAATCAAGGAGACGGATTTTCTGAGACTAAAGGAATAAAGGTAAGGCACTAGATGGTGCCAATCCCGAAGATAAACAAAGAAATCAACACTCGCTTTTTATGAGCTACTTGGTAGGAAAGTACTCCCAAGTGTTAAAGTTATTTAGTTTGCCCGCGTTTGCCCGTTTATTTAGTTTAGATATCGGGATAAAAAGTATCCTGACTCATTGTCTAGCATCCTCACCGTCTCCACATACAAAAAAATTACCGTAACACCTTTCCGTTATTAACTTTCGTAAACAAACACTTGCATATACAATATTAGAACAGATTTTATTATATTATTATGTCATTGGCGGATAGGATTGGCGGGTCACTAATAAGTAATAACATTTACAGGTTTCCGTTTTTTTATTTTCTTATTTAACTAGGTACGTCTGACGTTACGCTCTGACTAGTAGTAAATATTTTTTTGAGGCTAATGCCTTCTAAAATATTTTTCAATGTTTTAATTAGCGATAAACTTAGATAATGATGATCCAATTCCAAGTCATATACATAATATTTCGTTATAATATGTTATTACCCGAAGGAGGTTTATGTTTTTCGAGTGTTAATACGAGTATGTATGTAAATATGTTTTCTCAATTTGTCGTGCGTTAATCAATAAAAAATGACGGTTTTTCGACGGCTAATGCATAGCGCATACTTTTCACATTTGAATCCGCTTAGATCGCTTTCATACATTTTTTATGGAGCAAAACACACTCCGTCTTATTAATAAAAATGGACTAAGGTAGGAGTAAATTTAAGTTGGTATTATAGTTTGTATCACATTGTGATAAAGACTATGATACCTGGATGAACCTCGAAGTACTTTACGTCTTGTTTATTAATAAGAAGGACTACGTCGGACCGCATCGCGGCGTATTTGTGCTTTAAGTGTACTGTGCAGTCCGACCCTACACACGCTGCGCACTGTACCCTGTCCAAGTGTGCGCTTTTCTTTACTGTGACGATTATGTTTTTTTTTACCAGACCCAGAGTTGTGTTTAATTAAACCTACACAGCTTCGAAGGTCATGCCACACAAACCTCATTGAAGAATATGCATATCTATATATTATACATATTATAGTATATCTAACACGTGTATATGATTGTGTCATCTTACCATATTTATTTTTGTATTGTTTTTGAGATAAAGTTAACCAAATGCTGTGATTTTTTTAGGACACGTTATCATACTTTATTTGGTATTGTACTCGTATTGACCACCTCTTTCGTCAGGTGGTTAACTCAACCGATTATCCGAGGGGCTCAGATTCAGTTCCGGGCAAGGGCAGGCGTTTATGTAATGACCATATTTGTCTGTATTTCTGAATCCGGATGTTAATTAAATTAGTTATGTATTCATGTTATGTATATATCCAATATTTGCGTATAGCATCGTTCACTAACACTCATATCACAAATATTTATTGTGCACACAAAACAATCTGTACCAACTGATCCAAGCGATAGGGAGAAATCAATTCGTATTTTTTTTATAACAAAAAAATAAAAATTAACCTTCGTCTATTTTAATTAATATTTCTTTATTAGATACATAAGATTTTTTAAGATATAGCCAATCATATTTCACACTCACAATCACATTTGCCATCATAAGACGTGCGAATTCAAAGACTGACTTATCAATTACTTGAAAGATGGGCAGGATCAAAATAAACATACACAGTAGCCAATATGGCGAACCTCTTAAAACTGTAGACATTGTTTTAATGCCCTACAATATGCAAGAAATTAACAACCTGAATGAAATACATGTCATCTTTAACATTAACAGTGGTAATGTTGCGTTGCCAATCTGAGGTTAAAGTTAAATGTTACAATGTTTTACTGTAGAAATTTAAGTCTTATATTTTCTAGAAACGGAAAACAAAAAATGAATAGTAAAATTGAAACATATTTTTCCTGAAACTCAGTAATTTTGCTGCACTGGATTTATAGCCACCTTAATCTCTCAGACCAAGCAGTTATACCATACCAATCAAGTAGACCGTGACCGTAGTAAGGTAGTAGGATTTAAGTCAGCTCCTATTATAATCAAGGTCATTTGCCCTCAATATCTGCCTACCTACTGGATCTTAAGGCAGATCTGTCACTGACAACACAAAAACATTTATTCTGTTTAATTATCAATATTAAGAGACAATCCTGAAACCTCCTCAAATGTGGTCACTGTACGCAACATATAGCCGGACACTGCGCGTTGGGTCGCGTGGGAGGCTCTAATGAATTGAGATCTAAACTAGCTTATACGAGGATCTCGATATACTTAACTAGAAATTCTAAAGTAATAGATTACCAAAATATTTAAGTTGGAGAAGTACGTAACGCATCTGCGTAAATTTTTTATAGCACTTAATACGCGTACTTAAATGTTTAGAATAAATAAACACAAACACGTATTAAACTCAGAAATATGAAATGTTTCATGACAATTACATAAGCTTTTAAGCTGCCCTTACAGTATTTTTTTCCAACTATACTTTTGTTTATTTTATACTATGAGTAAGTATATTAATTGCTACATTAGAACTTCTCAAATTGTGTTTTCGTCATTCTAAGAAAAGAAAATGATTTGTGTTAGCATTGATTCAGTCATTATAAATATTTTCCAAACATCAATCATTTTTGTAAAAAAGATACAAAAAACTAAAACATTCATGAGATAACTCCAATAGCCGTGTTACAAAACATTTGCAAGTTTTGAAGAGGGATGTAGCATAAAAAGATTGGGAACCTGGACGGTGCACTTTAGCATTCGGTGAGTGGCTGTAATGCAAATAGTGACTCTTAAATAGTGAAATAGTGAAGCCTGGTGGTCCTGCCGTCCAGGACTCTTTCTGGGTCCTTTGTAACAAATGTTGGAAGGCCGGCAGAGTACCCGTAGACTGGCGGCTCGCGGTCATGGTGCCCTTGTATATAGGTAAAGATTCAGGCATGGACTGCACCAGTTACAAGGCCATTAGTTTGATATGGAAAAATAGCTTACAGGAGAATGCAAAGGCATTCCGATCAAATACTGTGGGAGGCTGAAGGTGGTTTCAGACCTGAAGAGGATTTACGGATCAGGTCTTAGAGCTCCGCAATATCGTAGAGAAGCATCTGGCTGGGAGCCAGAAAGTTTTCTGTTGTTTTGTGGATCTCGAAAAAGCGTTTAAAATACGTAAATAACTTTAGGACATTTTGCCGGATTATGGGATAGACGGGTCCCAGCTACGTTTTGTGCAGTCTGTAAAGCATGTGTTTAGACTGTAAAGCATGTGTGCGGGTTGGTTTGATGTTAGCAATTGCATCAAGCAGGGCTGTGTTGTCAGCAAGCTTGTTTAACTTGCATTTGGTCAAATTCCTTTAAAGGTCTCTGTTAGGATTCTCTGTGGTCTAGCAGTCCGGCGTCGGACTTGACTTCTTGAGGTCCCAGGTTCGATCCTCGGACCGGTAAATGATAATGTAACTGGTGATCCTGTTTCGGCCTGATTAATAACCTTGGGACAGGATTCCGGAACCAATTCTTACTCTGTAATATGTATGCAACAGAATTTTACTCTGTATAGTCGTATCCGTGTTTGTTAGTCCTTCACAGTATTGACGAGATTTATTTGTCATGTGGGGTAAACTCGGTCATGGCGACAGTTTATTTCTATTTGTTACATTTACACCTATCAAATGTTTGTGTTCTTGCAAACGAATGGAATAAACTAAGTAATAACTTCTTTTGGGAAAAATCTTAATATTTTTTTTAATTCTTGACAATTCGACCATATTAAAAGCAGTGTTACCTCATAAGGTGCTTTTAATAATTTTATTCATTGAGGATGTAATTTCAATACTTGTTTTGTTAGAGATCAAAAACATCTTAAGGTTTTGGAGAGTATAGAAAAACTACATGGAGGTTAAGCAAACTTTTATGGTCTGAAAGACAACTTTGTCATAAAGCTAACTTTAAGCTATAACTATGTATAATTGTAATTGTTTGAATTTACTGTGAATACATATTAAATCATCAACTACATAATTTAATTTAAACAAGTATATTGTTGAATAATTTGATATGTCTAGCCGAAATTCATAATATGCTTAATGTTATGCTAATGTTTTAAAATTAAATTTTCTAATTAAAACATCAATTAAAACTATCTTGTGCCATGAAATGATCAGATTTATGAAAAAATGTGCGTATAAAAATGTATGAACCAATGTACTTTATTTGTAGCACGAATGTATTATATTTAATTTGATTTTGTCGACTACTGTACTATGGTCAATGACACTAAAAGTCTTTATTCCGTCTCCACATGTAGTATTTAACATAATATTAATATGTTAACGTAACATACATACAACATTCACAACATATAGTTAATTATGTTAGGTGAACGCAATTTATTATCTAATTTAGGTCAAATTGAGAATATTTTCAACTGTAATAAAATTAACATTTTAAAGTAATTGGTCGTTTAAGTGCTTGATTATAATATGTATTGCTGGGTACATGCTATATTAAATCGACTAGCGACATTGCCTAGGTAATACCTTATTTACGTTTTAAAGCCGAAATATTACAGGGCAGCGGCCTTCACGTTTCTGGTGTCTCATACCTGTTAAGTTTTGTTGTTATTAAATTACATAAAAAGGTGTTAAACCTCTGCAGTTAAAATGAATGAGAATGCATTTTCTTATTATAATATATTATTGAATAAAAACTGGGAAAATCGCATGTGAAAAAAGGTAAAACAACACATTTTTTCCACACAATAATTACACATACATATCTTTCGAATGAGAGTATAGAGTGCCTAATGTCGCGATCTAAGCATACCTTCGTAGTTTCGTGCACATTACCCCTTGACGCCATCTCTGGATAAAACTCGAGCAATTTGTTCGTGGAATGTTAGTCTTGATTTTCCCGTTTACCTACATCCATCAATCGTCACATTCGTATTGTATGACTGTTTTTTCAATCTTTCATTTGGCATTCTTTCCACATGATCGAACCAACCTAGTATACCCTTCTTTATTTTTTTTTCCCAACACTTTATTCTAATCTCACTCATTTTCAGATCTCACTGTTGCGAATACGATCAGCGGACATTACGCCACGCATTTTCCGTAGCGCTCTCGTTTTGATTATCTTGCTTTCATGCCTTCTATGACTTACCCAATTCTCGCTTTTATACAAAAAACGTTGGGGCAAGCACCGAATCATGCAAAGCGAGTCTAGCATCACTCAAAGCCTCGTGTTGAAATATCCACACTATTCCCTGCACACACTCTACTATCTACATCCACGGTGTACCTTCCATCCCTGACGTATTTATTCATATTCACCTTACAGGAGGCACTTGTGACGAGTCTATATATAACTAAAAACTAACACCGGATCAGAACGCGGCCAGACACTGAGAAGATCCGGCAAGAAACTCAGCGGGCTTGTCTTTTTTTCCTTATTCTATACAAATTTATTATTAATACATCACACATTGTTAATAATGATAAAATATATGTATATACTCGTACAATTCCATTCCCTTGTTCCAGCACTTCATCGTCAACTAAAACTCTTACATCCAATTAGTAATCACACAATAATTATGAACTGTCAAAGTCTGGCGTTACGAACTTTGCTGAGTCACTTGGTATTAAATATACAAGAATTGCACGAATTGGATCCAATGATTGGTGTTGCTATTTGCAAACGTGGATAATAGGGTTTATTGACATGCGAGGTATTTTATCTGGCCGTCGATGAAGTTGGGACACTGGCTTTACTGCGCAACTTCGTGCTGAGCTTTTGTTGCCTATCGTACATTCCAAATTAATATAGAGTCTATTCTTTTGTACATTGCTACATGTGCTGCTGTCCGCCGTCAAACTATTTTAAAGAATTGTCCACTTTCATTACTGGCATAGAACTCGAAAGTCAAAAGAAAAAATGTCGCATCGTAAAACTTATTAATCTTCCACCTAACTATTCTGAGATTTAATTGCTGCAATTCGGGAATACACATGAGGACATAATTTCTGTAGTTCATAATTTATAACTTAAGTATGTCCAGGATTTATTGCTCTTAATAATTTTATTCATTGGAATAGTAGAATTGCCTTATTAATGATGAGTCTCCCACGCAATTCGTAGTCGTGCCGGAGTCGCCACGTGCTCGTGAGATACGTTTGTTGTGGTCGTTACCACCCACCACCTCTGTAACAACGCTGCCACATTTGTTTATGTTGACCATTTTAGGATCCTGTTACGCTACTATCAGTAATGACATAAGACACGTTGAAGGTTAATGTTGTTTATATTTTTGAGACGAAGATCTTGGTCGTTTTCCTTTTCTTAATATATTTTTTTCAAAAGTTGATTAACAATGTATAGTTTAAACCAGTGCAATACGGTTAGTTAACATTAAACAAAAATGAAATCAAAGAAAAAATAAAACAGTTAAGTAATGATTAAGGCATTAACAGATTAGACGCACAAAGTATGTAGTTGTGAATCTGTCAGTTCCTCAGGAAACTAGCTGGTTCCTTGCAGTGTGAACATATTTTACTCTTATGAATGGTACATGTCAAAAAATAAAAATAGCTTCCTTGTTTATTTTTTTATATCACCAATATGTCACTTAATATATAAATTCATCAAAGGGAATTGAAGATAGGAGGTAATAACGGGACCTCAGGTACATATACATACAAATACAGGCGACATGATAGGTAGATTTATTTTTCTTGGTTTTGACAAAGTGACGCGACTATATATCTAAAAACATATATATATAAATCTAAAAACTACCACTTGATTGGAACTACTTATTGAGCAGATCCGGTGAAACAAACTCAGCGGGCTTGTCTTTTTTCGTATTTAGATCTTATTTACAAAAGTATATTACATATATTATTTGTAGAGATTGGTATGAGAAGCAATTAATACTGAGCATTTCTGTCTACTAAATATTCTGAAATCTTATAATAACCCTTTAATTTTATACATTAATAAAATGGTAAGTCTTTAATATCCTCGGGAAGTTTATTGTTGCAACGTATATACTGACCCATGAAGGAATAACTAATTTCGTGGAGACGAGACATGTTTGGAATTATTGAATTAAAAGTCTGTCGCATTTGCACACTATAGTATGAACGAAGCTATATTGCCATCTCACATAAAGAGAACTTGAGTTTTACCAGACGAATGATTTTAAGTGTACGTTTGTTTGAAGAGATCACTTGACGCCGCCACCTTAACACTTCATGACGAGTCTTTATAATTGCGTCACTAAAATACCCGTAGTTTCTAACGAAATACAAACAATTAAGATTACATATGTACTTGGTGGTTTTTTGTACAAATTGTCACGAAAGTCATTATTTTGTATCACCACACGTGCTCTAAATTACTCCATTTCTAACGACCGCGCATCAAATATAGACTTTATCTTTATTTTCTTAGAAATAGCTTTACTACAACTTGTAAATACGTTAGTGACCAGTCATATTGTTTCTAAGCTCACGCACCAGAGAAGTCGTGATGTATCTCGTAGTGGTCAACTGTCTTTAGTATGTTATTGGTCCATTGATGTTGTAAAGGTATTGTTTGGGTAATGGTCGCAGTACACATTGGACTAAGGTGTTAAGCCATAGTATTAGGGCAACCAGAACTACGTAGGTATAGTACTACTATTTAAATTATACCCTTCGGCTTTCATACTTTTTACTCTTTTTACACTTCATACTTTTGTTTTGAAATTGGCGGATCTAATCTAAATTTTAGCTAAATGATTAATTATGGAATAACAACTCCATATAGATACCTTAAAATACATTCGGATTTCCGAAGCTTGACGAATATAGCCGAAGCGCATTATTTAAATAGTACTACTTTACCAACATATTAAGGGGCCATGTATGCTAAAATACGTCAGCAATATACTGTTTTTTTCATACAAAGCAATTATGGATCTTGGCGACAAAAAAAATACACAAGATTAACATGCTTTATAAGACTAGTGTTTCCAAAACACAATTCATTTCACTTTGCTCGATAGAAAAAAATCAAAAAGTTAACCCTTTTTTGAAAGCAAAACCCAACTGTCTACTTCAATTATGAAAATATCGACACCAGATTTAACATAAACATAGATAAGTATTAAACCTAAAAGATAACTGTTTCAGTTTTTATATTTTTTTTCAAATTACTTTTATAGTGTCAAAAATAGTGATTTGGCGCTTAAGACATTTACTTTAGAGCGCAATATTTCATAGTAATCATGGAACGGGGGAGTGCGCTGATTGGCTATTCTGGCTGACTAAGTATGGGGCCTTAAAAGTTTTAACGCGGTGGGCCAATGTGTACTGCGGCCGTAATAGGAATACAGTCGATAAACTTAATAGCGACATAACTTTTTAAACGCAGGCAAAAATAGGTTACAAAATAGCATCATGCTATCGATATCGCTTTCACATCACCTTCTGTCACCTAATGACACGGGACCATAAAAGGAATGTTGAGTCAGCAGTTACAAAACAGTATTCATAGGTAACGTGCAACAGTCTGGGCGGTAGCGGCACCCGACCCGGCTCCCCAGACGCTGCCGTGAATATTTAATTATGTCGGTTTAAGTCATAAGTTAAGTTAATTTTCTCATACTTAATGCCCTTGTTAAATGTTTTAATTTACCTTGCTTGTGTCAATCAAATTTTATAACTGATTTTTTAAAGAAATACCCAACCCAATAATTTGAATTGTGTAATATTTGTCTGATTTGGATACATAATTTTATTAAGGCTGGATTTCATCCTTGAATTAAAGTTGAAAACGGTTAACGTTCTAAAATGCTTTAAGAACTGCAGTTTTCATTTCATCTAGGTAAATAGTACATACGTGGTTTAATCTGAACCGTGTTTAAATTCTGATCGCACGATTTCACGCGTTTTGTCAATTGTCAATTTTATTGCCCAAGAAATTTTGGTTATTGCAAACATTTTATTATTAAACTATTTATAGTGTTAAAAATGTGAGAGTGTATATACGTGTATATACACTCTCGGAGGATAAGAATATTGCCAATTTTAAAAGAATACTTGCAGTAGTTTATAAGCAGGATCAGAGTCGATAATTAAACTTGATTACGCTAAACTTAGTTTTATTAAACTCTGTATTCAATATGATCGGCTACAATACAATCAGCTGTTAGTGTGATATGATGATGCGAAGGGCATTATTTTTGTAGATTATTTACCGAAAGGTCAAACTATAAATTCTAGTTATTATTGTAACCTTTTACGAAGACTCCGGGAAGAAATAAAAGAAAAAAGGCCGGGAATGTTGCGTAAGAAAGTTTTGTTTCATAAAGACAATGCACGTGTTCACACTTCGGTTGAAACAATATCTGTAATCCATGATTGTGGTGGGTGGGGCAGCAATTCGTATTGCCCACCTTATTCGCCGGATTTAGCCCCCTCAGATTTTCATTTATTTCCAAATTTAAAAAAACACTTGGGTGGCTCGAAATTTTCGACCAAAGATGAGGTGATAGTCGCAGTAAACGACTATTTCGCCGACCTTCCGGAATCTTTTTTTTTCGAGGGGATAAACTAGTTGCAGGTCAGGTGGAAGAAGTGTGTTGAGCTAGATGGAGACTATGTCCAAAAATAAAAATAAATTTAGACCCAATTTTCTTTCATTTTCTTGGTCGGGCTTAGAACTTTTGGATCCACCATCGTAATAAAAAAATGCAGTAAAATTGTGCTATTTCTCTCTATATTATCTCTATACATAATATAGATATCTAACTACAAATTTTAAATAACGTTTAGAATAATTTTCACGTTATACGAATAAAATAAATATGAAGTTTTGACAAATCTAACTAAAATTACATGACATGGACCGTGTGGTTCAAAGTTCTCGAAAACAGCGGTTCTTTAGTCCAACATTTTGTTTTACTGTATTAATTTTTATTCGCTAGCTCTTGTGCTTTGAACGACATTAACCGGTTAAAATGTATTCAATTATAATATAATTTGAAATGCCGTTACGCGGCGGTGACATAATTTTTAGTCGCCGTTAGTAGGAGGTTAGATGGCCATGGCTCCGTGGGGGTAGTAAGTTTGGACCCGAACACAATCTGATCAAATTTATTTATATATTTCGATATTCGTTACACTTGACACTGAGTTAAACTGTCAAATATAAGGGGATTTTTAGTTTTCAAATATAAGTTAGGCGCTAACTCAATGTTAAATACTTAACCCAGGAACGTACAGGTGGCCCTAACAAGGTTTGACGGACTTGTTTTTGATGACAAGAAAAGTCTCCCAAAGACGCCAAAGTCAAGGTACGTTGCCAACTTGAAATCGGAATGTCTAGCCTCATCCTTGAGCAACCAGCTACTCTACCCTCTAAACCAGATTACGATAATAGCGAGCATTAAGTTAGTAGTAGCGTCAGGAATAAGTAAGGTGGTGTTAATCTATATAAGTCGTCGCTAAATGTTAAACTCATGGTTACGATTTTAATGACAAGTATCTAAACTAAACGTCAGTTTTACTAGATACTTGGTAGAGGTGCAGCTAAAAACTTCAAACGCGCCTGGGATCAATAAATATTAAAAAATCACATCACAATCTAGAACTGAGTTTAATCATATGATATTTTATTAAGATTTAGCTATATCTCAATATTTTACTTGTATTATTCGTGAGCTAGAAGTCGTACTGCTAACTAGTTGCCATATTTCTATGAATTTGTGTTATTTATTGGTGTTGAGTACTTCTATGTAATAAGTTATAACCATCGCACCATTAACATTGGTGGTTTCTATAGGCAACAAGAATGTTTTATCATCAGAAAACCTGAAAAACGGCAAACAGAGAGCAAGCGAAGTGATGGGAAGTGTTCAGTTTATTCCTAAAATTTTACTTTGACTCCTTCCTCTGGGTGGTTGGTTGGTTGGATCTAGGTGGTTAATAAATTTATTTCGTTACTTATATTCACCATGTATTGACATCGTTGGCTCACTTCGCAGACATATGATTTACTTTCTTTGGTCTACAGAACAGTGCGTGTGATTTGTTCAGAATTTTTCATTTGTCATAACTTTTTAAATTTAAATTCCCCGTTACAAAAACTATAATTTTTCTACATGAGTTTGTAACATTTGCTCGTTATATCTGCAATCTGCATACATTTTAGTGTAGTGCTGGGCCTAGAATTTCTTATTCTTGTTGTAATACCTGTAGTTGTATCGTGAAGTATTTTCTTCTGGTCGAGTCGAAACTTATAACTGTAATGAACTTATTCGAATATATTCGACTTATAAACATAAAAGTCAATTAAATACGAAATAGTGATTACGAAAAGAGCAATCACCAGTGCAGTATACGTAATATAATCACTATAATATTATAAACTAGATGCTCCGGAAAACTTTGTTAAGTTCCTTTTAGTTTGTTTAGTATCAGGAAAATTAAAATGTTGTTTTTTTCAAGTTTCCTCGCTGTTGAACGGGATAAAATGTACCCCGTCCTCCTGCCGATTCTAAACTACCTCCCCATCAATACATAATCGGTTTAGCCGTTCTTGAGTTATAAATGATGTAACTAACGTGACTTTCTGTGGTTTCTAAGGTAGCCGGTAAACTTTTTTTTGCTCGAGGCCTGACATCCCGGCCTCTGGTTGGCAACGCACCATTACCACCTTTGGTGTCTCTAGGCGGCGAGAATTTCTTACCATCAGGAAATCCGTCTGCTTGTTTGCCTTCCAATGTCACAAAAAAAAATTAATCACGCCTTCATAAAGAAATGTTTTTCACGCTCTACACTTAATGATTGTGACGAGATTTGGTACACGGACTATTTTTGACTCAAGTAGTACCACCTAGTCTCTACCACCTAGTCAGATGTTACGGTGTTAGTGACGGTAAGCCTATGCTCGCCTTTTAAGAGCTGCCTGGCAGGAAGGCAGATGGTCTATTCTGCAAAGGAGCCCGGACCAACACGGGGAGAACAAATTTATCATATTATATCGTAATTCATAACCCTACACGATATTTTTCTTATTTTTTAAATGAGCGTTTCGAAAGACGCGAAAGACGATGGTTCTCTTTTTATTCAAAACCGGAACGCGACATCAAAGGCGGTTTTTAACAAATCTCTTTTGTCGAGAGCCACATACGATAAGCAAACGAGAACGAGAATCGACAACACGAACACTTCATGCTAGGGTTGCAGATGAGCCGCGGGCAAGGTAAGATGTCGCAAGGACGGTATATTTATCGATGTTTATTTATGCGATGTCTGTTAATTATTTATTTGTAAAAAACTGCCAACAGGCCGACCGAGCCGCTTGTACTTATTCGCTCGCTTGAAGATCGCCGCTTTGATATTGGATAACAGTTTTGTTTAAGGTCTTATTTTCAATCTGCATATTTTAATTTTGTACCTGTATTATAAACTATCCAGTCTCACTTTAGTAATTCGCCACCTTTCGCACATATAATTTTGCCATCAGAAAATTCGTATGCATTTTTAGGCTTATGATACAACATAAACTTTTGTACCTACTTGTGAACTAGGAGAGGACAAACCATTGATCACGAGAAATTTTGTTTTCAGATTAGGTACTGTTTGATCCAGTTTAAAAGATTTTCTTAACATAAGTGCCTTTTTCATTCTCATTCAGTTTTCGATTTTGCTCCAAAAAGACGTCACCGGTGCATTATTATCTAAAATACATGAAATAAAGTAAATAATAAAGTAAAAATTACGACGTCATCGGTCAAAATCATATTCTTATAGATGACTTACAAATTCTGGATCGCGGAGAGGAACCTGTATCCTATGCTGTGGACAGTAAAAATAACCTAGACCAAACTTAGAATTAGTCAGCGAACCCAAGAACTACCTGCATGAGGTTTTTTTATATCCATAAATACAAAAAGTATCTGCAGATTTGCTCGTTTCAAAACATTTTCACTGTTTTTGTAAAATGCTATTTGTTTCATAACTTACATATGTTCAGTACACATACGTATGATATATTTATATATTATATTTTACTAACATATACAAATCCCTTCTTCAAATGTTATTAATAAACTCTCCGTGCATAATTTATAGCAACACTATACATATGATGCCTCTTAATTTCCTTAAATCGATACGCCGAAGTTTGACCTAGATAACTTATTTTGGGTTAAATATTGATGACTATTTATTATTATAATTCCTGTAGCCTATGTTACATTATTTATTCAAGATGCGCCTGAATATAAAACGAGTACATGTTGTGTTTGTCGGTTACGTGACCTTTCCGGCTTAACCATCACATTTGTACCTCCAAGAAAGTAATCGACCTTGCTGCAAACATGATAGTCGTTGATAAGGCATTTCGCAATACGTGACCGGTGGTCTCTGACTACTGGCCGCTGCGTCTAGAGTCGATACGTTTTGGCCACTTTCAGGGTAATGACGAGTTATGCAGCTTTGGTTGGACCTTGTTGGCCTAGCGGCGGTTCCAATGTTATATCGGTACTCTTTTAACTGGTAGATATAAATGCAGTCTCAAATGATATTGTAAATCATTTGTTAACTATCATTTTTTTATGTTGCAAGATTGAACACTTCATTTCCAAAATACATATTATATTTAATTATAATACAAATGAAAATTTATGTTTTATCCTATTTAATATTATAAATGCGAAAGTTTGTAAGTATGGATGTATGGATGTTTGTTACTCTTTCACGCTCGAATGGCTGAACGGATTTGTCTGAAATTTGGAAGACAGATAGATTGTGACCTGGATTAACATATAGGCTATTTTTAATCCCGATCGCACACCGGGTTTCTGTGAAAACGCGGGCGAAGCCGCAGGTAGCAGCTAGTATTAACTAAAATTGTATTGCGAAACACGTAGACGTAGACATTTTATTCCACTTTATAGACCAAACCCTTTTTTTCATGTCTAGGCCCGTGTAATAAAAGTGTTCTAAAACATCGATAAAAGCCGTTATCATTGTTCTGTTTGTTTGCTTAAAAAACACTAAATTAATTTTGATAAAATTGATATGTTTGTTACAATCTGTAGTGTCAAGTATAAACAATCATACATTAAAAAAATCACCAAAATTTCAAGTTGATTTAAAATATGATGTGTAATACTAGCTGTTTCCCGCGTGGTTTTTGGTCCCACAGCAACATTTTTTCGGGATAAAAACTATCCTATGTGTTAATCCAAGTTACCCTCTATGAGTGTGCCAAATTTCATGAAAATGGGTTTGCGTGAAGGAGTACCAAACAAACAAACAAACATACACGTTTTTGAATTTATGACATTAATAGGATATTAACTTTAATAGTATAAAATTTAACTCACTTTGAAAATAACTAATTCATTGATTCTGAATTTAAAGTAAATCTGTTGTAGGCACTTGTTCACGTCTTACGTAAGTCCAATCAAAATTAAAATAGACATGTTGTATAAGAAACAAATAAGTATATACAAAATCAAAAGATTGATGGTGCTTATGATTAATTTTACAGTTTCAAAGGATTCGATTACCGCTGGTTTTAACGCCTTAAAAAGTTCTTGTCTAAAGCAAAGGTTTCCAAACTTTTTATGTTGCGAGTTCTAAGATACAACTAATTAACATTCACGTATACAACATATAGATAAGATTTATCTTTAAATAGCAAAACTTAATGTGAAATTAACGAAATTATATTTTTTTTGAGACCGCCAAAATTAATCCTCTAACCGTATTAATATGTTTCTGTCAAATAGCATTCAGCTGTACCCCCTCTCATCATAACTTCACAACATAACTCCCGTACAACGGGAGATCGCGGTGCACAGTTTTGGAACCTCTGGTCTAAATTATATTGAGCGGCGTTTGTTCTAAGTGACCATAAATCTACCGAGTGATTTTAATAAACGAGATGTCAATCAATTCGCTCCGCTTCGAGCAGTTTCTAAACCGATTTGGACTGATTCAGTAATAATAAATGGAAATAAATCTACAAGTTTGACTTGTGAGGTTACCAAATTAAGTTTTAATTTTTACGTTAATTTTTGGTTATTTAACGTACATAAAACAAACACAAAAATTCGGGGACATTGTAAAATCAGTTCCAAACAAATATAAAAGGAATTTATTAGCCATATAGTTAAAAATAACAATAGAGAGTGCATTTTTTTTATTTTCTAGAAACTACTATCTGTTTTCAAAGGGACAACTCAAATTAACTGACTAAAAAAATAAAATGCACATACATATCTAAATCCACAATCCACATACAGCCCAAATTTTTATTTTAAAATTATTATTTCTGTTTCATAATCTCTCAAGTCATTTGCTGTCGTTTGAAGCCTGATTGATTTTTTTTATAAGGTAACGGATAGGCGGCGTTTGCCTATTTCGATGATAAGAGAGTTGAGACAAATTTCGGTTAGAAACCAAAATGTTACTGGTGTGTTAATAATCTATGTACTGGGTATTAGGTCACTAGAGGTGAGTTTACCGGGTTCCCTACCCCTGAGCACAGTGTGTGTCCAGACCGAGCATTGGCGCTATGGCAGCAGGAAGAGACAAGGCATTGGCGTAATAATACGAGCAAGCTGCACGATAATTTGACTCCTCGTTTTATCTAAGTGCACTAATACTATGTAGAACAATCCAGATACAGATTACCACTTGCAAAGGATGAGGTAGTCGTATCCTGTTCCGGACAAATAATATTTATACATGTTAAACATGGTCTAAGTCTAAACCAAATTCTACCATCTTGTTAATGAGCATAGACTCAAAACTCCAAGGTGTAATCTGATATGATAGTCTATAACGCAGTGTAGTAAAGACTGTAGTCTCTACTCAAACCTTGGAGTACCTTAGTCCCTCATTTTTAAGAAGACGGCTAATATTTATGAAGTAATGTAATGCATTTCCTTTCTTAATTTTTATCATATACATCGTCAGTTGACGTTATCATTTTCAAACATAAAAGAAAATTGAGAAATCGGTCCTCGAAATGACGCGTAATTCTCGTATTAACATAAGCAAAAATCACATCACTTTATACATGCAAATTGTAGGAGTGCAGAGATCATTCGATCAATAATTCATAAGTTATGGACGTAGCTGAGGGGCGCGGCTCTATGTAAAAGCAGACGCATTATAATTACAAAGTCTGTAGATATTCTATTCGACAGGAAACATGAAATATTACGTACCAAGCAAAAGGCAACTTCTTTTTATCTTATTGGCGTATACGGACCTCCTGTCAAAGAAAGGAATTTTTTTCTAATATTTTCTTTTGACACCAGATAAAAAAAATACGCTTTGTGTGTTAACTTATGTAGGTATCATATCTGGCTCGGATGATATAAAATATTGGATTATAACAAAAGTTAAATACTTACATTACGTCAAATATAAAATAAACTGTCACCGAGTAAGATTTGAAATATTCCGTATTAATTGGAACTATTATTACCACATGTTTTAGAAACTTAGGTCATTTTTAAATAAAATGAATCTCTATTTCCCTTATATTCAATTCAATTATATTCTTTTTTTTGTTTGTTCTGTGAAAGGTTAATGTCAAGAGAAAAACTAGAAAAAATGAGAGAAAATAGATAAAAACAACATTTTTATATTTCCCATACAGTATGCCAGTTAGTATAAATGTCAAGCGGCACAAAGTTCGCCACGTTGGCTATTAAATCTTATATATAAAAATCTAGGAAAAACAACATTTTAAGTTTTTCCATACAAACTAAATGGGTCGAACGAAGTTTGCCGGGATAGCTAGTACATTATAATAATATGTCAATGTATTTTGACAGACAATGATTTTGATTTGGTTGAATTATAAAAAGTACAAAACGGCGCTTTATACTCTCCAAGTTACTCTATTACAAACAGATATTCTTCCTTATAGTGAAAGCATTTATCTGACATAACGTGATTGACGAGCCCCCGTTGCTTTAACGTTATTGGAGCAGTAGTTCGCAGGAGCAGCGAGGCGTCAAACGTGGACCATACTGTTAGCTAACGGAGCCGTGACCGTGGCAGCCGTCTCACCATTTACCGTCAAACATTGCATAAAATTGCACGCTAAGGCACCAGATCCAATAACCTTATCTCCCAGTCAGACTTTGTAAAAGCTAAAAGTTTTTAACAAGACGTGATACTTCTAGCTTACGTGTTTATTTTATTATGTCTAGGGTGTTGTTAAACGAAAGCGTTTTCTCAACGTCACCGGACTTTGAGGATGGGTAGTCAGCTTGAGAATGCATTAGGCACTTTAGTTTATTGGATCACTGACTGAACTACCGCCAAACGTCGACTTAGTGCTACGTTTTGATCACTAAAAAAGAGGGTTTCTGCGTGTCGCCGCTACAAATGATTATGTTGGAATTACGGAGTTATTATGAAATTTTTATCTTCTTTGGTAGGCTTCAAGTAACAAAAGGTACATATCTAGCAAAGGATAACGTAAATTCGTACATCGTTTCGAAGAAAATAATACGAAAGACATTATTTAACACACGTTATAATGTTCCCACGAATGTTAGAATGTGCTAAAATAGCTATTTTTTTTTAGCTTTTATAAAATGACTAATGTTTGGTTGTGAATCCCTTACCCATTACGTATCTAAGTACATAGCAATATTTCGCGGTCCTATTCAACGTTATTTCTTCCTGAGAGATATACCACAATACTACAAAGCCTACTGAGTATTGGCCTACTGACTTACATATTAATCAAGCCTTGCCTACTGGTTCTGTTGAGATTTTATGCACCTATATTTCAAAACTGAAAGACAAATAAAAATCGACTTGCCTGAATTGGTACCAGTGGTTTTGTGTTAATTATTTACATTCATATTAATGTCATCTCGCTTTAAAAGTGGTTAACGTTACTGTCCTGTTACAGTTTGGATAGTATGGGCATGTGGTAAAAATTCACCAGCAAAGACGCTGAATAACCCAACCACAGATTGCATTGGACTCGTTGCATCATTATTCGTAACTAAGTTTGATGACTGTAGACAATGACCATCGTGTGTCTTTTACGGTTAAAAAATTAGTTTGCTTAAAATCACAAAAAATGTAAGACAATGTAAAAATGTACAATTTCTCTTGAGGCCCCATACTTAGTCAGCCAGAAGAGCCAATCAGCGCACTCCCCCGTTCCATGATTACTATGAAATATTGCGCTCTAAAGTAAATGTCATAAGCGCCAAATCACTATTTTTGACACTATAAAAGTAATTTAAAAAAAATATGAAAACTGAAACAGTTATCTTTTAGGTATAATACTTATCTATGTTTATGTTAAATCTGGTGTCGATATTTTCATAATTGAAGTAGACAGTTGGGTTTTGCTTTCAAAAAAGGGTTAACTTTTTGATTTTTTTCTATCGAGCAAAGTGAAATGAATCGTGTTTTGGAAACACTAGTCTTATGAAGCATATTAATGTTAATCTTGTGTATTTTTGTCGCCAAGATCCATAATTGCTTTGTATGAAAAAAACAGTATATTGCTGACGTATACATGGCCCCTTAATGTTCAAGGTCTATCAGCCACCGTTATTATTTCTACCGATCATCTCATTTTAAAAGATGATACCTAGACTTTAATTAACGCTATTATAACTTTTAAGTTAAACCGATTTTTCTTAGTTTTGTCTTGTGTATCTGGCAGATATTGCTTTTGGCATTATTTATACATTAGAGAGAGCTTATAAGGCGGAAATGGCCATGGATAACAGCTATTGAAAATACCTCATAGAATATTATTTGTATTATATGACTGAGGATTGTGAAATACGTACGTATAATATATTAAATAACAAAACCTACTTCTGTGCAGATAAATTATTTACATATTTCACGTACCGGCCATATTAACTATGTTTGGATATTAACCCGTCATGAAAAGGTTCAAAATGATTTATTGCCTTTTTCTGCCCCATTGACGAGGGTGTGAAACGACGGATGAAACAGGGTTAATGAAAAATGATATAACCTAAATCTCTTGCTAGAACATTACGTTTGCAATAAATTTTATTTGTGCCAAGTTAGGAACCATTGGGCAATCGGGATGAAGTTCTGACAAGTTGCTTACAAACCCGTTAAGCTATTTTAAGTGAATCTAGGACATACAAACACATTTATAGTCAAGTGGACGAGAATTTTATGCATATCTACGAGAGATTTTACTATCGGCTAACATAAATATTGCAGCATCTATTTATTTATGTATTATATATTTTGTGGTATCGTTTACGCCTTTTGTATGTATTACGCCTACAATATTTTTTTGTAGGAAACCGTCATTCGGAACACAAAAACATTCATTTCCCGATCGCCCATCAGACATGCAAACAAAAAAGTGTTGCAAATTAACAATGACATATTAACGAGCGTAGGTGTAGGGAATAATTAGAAGCAGTAAAAACTACCATTGTGCCTATTGAGGTTGTTTAGCAGTTGATGGTTTTTAAAAAATTTTCTGTATGGGAATGAGACCACTTCATTAAACTTATAAAGGTTCCGGTGAGTAGGAAACACGTGCAATTGAAAGTTTCCATTTTCCCTCTAATATATGGTACAACATTCTTATAATAGGAATTATTTTGAAAGCCTTTAGCATATTTTTGTGGTAGGTCTATTAAGTGACACAATAGCAAGGTATGCACATACAGCTATAATTTAGAAGTATCTTCACGCCCATATCCCCGAAGAGGTAGGGAGGCACAACCACCCACGACTAGGCGAACACACTAAGTCTCACAATGTGATAGGTGGCAAGCCTATCGCCAACCAGGCACATATCCAATCCCAGGCAACATTCGTTTTTTAGAAAATTGAAATATACATATTCTAATTATTTGTTGCCGACCCGGGAATCGAACACGGGGCCTCAAGAAGTCAAGTCCGACGCCGGACCGCTAGACCACAGAGGTATACAACCAATACCATTCATTAAACCATTCATTAAACAGATGGTTACATCTCGTCTCTAGGTCGTATCTTCTACTATTTTAGGTAACTCGTAAATCCCGGGTGCGCTTCTCGTGTCTCAGGCGGGATGCAGCGCTGCGGCGACGACGACGCGGCGCCGACCAAAATTTATAACAAAATTCCGGGTGCAGATTAAACGGAGATCTCTAGGGGACTGTTTCA